>JAYEPQ010000017.1:23128297-23305797 GCA_036321105.1 Dracaena cambodiana
ATTTTATGAATTTAAGGTCATTATAAAAGATATGGATTTGAAATACTAAAATCACGTTAAAAAAGGAGTCCAGTCTTGATCAGTATAATAACAGCCAGTATGACTACAAGTCCATATAAAAAACTGCTACTGAGAAAATATGGAACAGTCCAAGAATATGAAAATAGTCGGTACAATTTAATATATACTACGGACAGGGGGCCATTTTAAACTTTATATTATGCTATTATTTCCTGTTGGTCTATTTCACCAGTTTCTTCACGGAATATTTCAGTAAAAAAATGCATAGCTCCAATTGAAATCCCCTTCTGGTTATTGAAGTACTGGCTACTGCTGAATTTTGCCTTGCCTAGTTGCTCCATGGAAGCAAACCATCAACAACAAAATGTAAAATATATATAGCCCATCACCATGAAGCTCATAAATCCCCAAATTCTGTGATCAATCCGCCAATGATGGGATAAAAAAAAAAGCTAAGCTACGTAAACAAATTTTTTTTTCAACAGATCGTTTATCTTTTTCTTGTGAATATAATCACAGCATAGTTAAGTTTGAAACACAATCAGCCGTACAGTTGCTGAGTTTGATATAACATCGAGTCTCAGCAGGAAATTCCTCCAACACCCACTACAAGACTACGCAGCAAATGCTTCCAACATCAAACAGGGAAATTATTTCAAGCATAATACTACAGAGCTACAGCAATTCAAGAACTTCCTGCACTTCTCTCTTAATGTGAAAACAACACCCTAGTGTCCATGGAGAAAGAGCATGGCTCTTGGGATGATAATCGCCTCAAGCTCGTTTTCAACTCCATCATCAGGCTTCAAAAAGTATATCCAAAAATTTGCAGAAAGAAATTCTTGTATACCACCGATCCCTTTGATCAACAGCAAAGAAACAATGCATGCTGAGCAATATCTATCATAATAATGTCAAGGAAGGATAACAACTTCTGTAGCTTCTTCAATATAAAACAATGAAGATATTGCAGTAATCACGACAGTTATAGGGCGAAATTAGGTAAAAAGTCCAGTATGCAAATTAGGATTGCCAAAAGTAAAAACTCTTTTGCTTCATATAACCAGATATACTTGCTTCATATAACCAGAAATTATATATCCACCATGCAAAGGTGGGGGAAAAAGAACTTCGGAGAATGACTGATGAAAATGTACGACATTTTACTAGTCTTGGTTCAAGCATAAAATACACTTTCCCATTTCCATATCCTTATGAACAGAAATTGAATCTTTTAGAATAGTTTTGCTTATTACTTCTAAAATAGTTTTGTCCAGTACAAAATAAAACATAAGTACAATATTATATTGGGATTGGAAATTAAACATGTTATGAGTTTACAAATAAATACCTGAAATGTACAAACATCCTTCAAAATTCAACCATCCCCAAAAGTTTGGGCTCAGAAGGACAGCCCTCGGAGACTTACAACAGCGATTGGTTGATGACAGTGAAATCTAGATTCTACATCACAACCACCCAGTCTAGACTAAATATAAGTATTATATCATGGATCCTCCCGCACTCCTTAGGAATGCCAGTTGGAGAGTTAAAAACAAGAAAATAAAAAATATTATGTCATGGATCCTCCTCTACTCCTAAGGAATGCCTGTTGAAAAGTAAAACAGAAAATGAAAAATCATAATTATAACAATTATAACTGCAACTTAGTCTTATATTAAAGTTGACAAGACAGTATGGAATCTTACCATCTTGGTAGCTGCTACAGACTGCCTCTGCCTCTCTTTCTTTTCACGTTGGCACTCACCACACCAGCCAGAGAAATCCTTTTGATACTTCTTCATCTCTCTGAAGACTGAACTGTAAGATAGATTAGGAGCCGTTAAATAGAGTTTTAACTTGATAATTTTTCCCCAAGCCATGTATTCACAAATAACTACCTACTTAAAAAATGGAAGCAATCAAACCCTCAATCAATATGTACGCAAAGGGAGAACGAAAAAGTGAAGGAAATAAGTATAATAACTAAATGAAAGACGCATTACTTTCATCTAGGATTCATGTGCAAATTTAGCATCAAAATTTGAAATTATTGGACAACTTTCCACTTTGCTCTGCCTAAACAGTTCTGCAAACATACAAGTTGTCTTTGCTTCCTATGACAAAGCCGGGCAAACAAACCAGATCACCTACTCACCAAGCAAAGTACACGAAACAATCAGCAAGTGCCAGTTATCAATTAATGATTTCTCATTAAGGTCGAGTAAACAAACCAGATCACTTATTCACTAAGCAAAGTATATGAAATAATCTGCAAGTGTCTGTGAGCAATTAATGATTTCTCATTTCCCTAAAGCAAATTACCATTATAATGCTCATTTGCATTACTAAACTTCTGGACAAGTGCAGGCTATGTGCAACAAGCTTCGGCATTTCATATATGGAGAAAGGAATATATAAAAGTTCAGTTTACAACACCACTGTATACTACAGAATAGGTGTATATAAATTTGCATGGCTATGTATGCAAAAGGGACATACATAATCTGGCAAGAGTTTTGTTAACAGTATCACAAGGTCATGTGTGAAAATCTGGTAGCCCCATACGTTTGGGCAATGTTACCCACACAAAACAGAAATGAAGTAATTGAAGTTATCCAAATAAGTTCAAATGCTCTTATACAACTAGGGGACCAATTCTGCAAGTAGTTAATTTCTCGGCATAGGACGACATGTAAACAAAAAAATTCCAAGAAAGCAAGAAAGTTAACAACCACCAAACCTTCTATCTCAATATTGGAGTAATTATATCAGAACTTTTTCACTTTTTCAACCGCATTAATGGCCCTCTTTTCTTTTACATTAAAAACTGATGAACTCGTTTTATCATCCCAATTCATGTCCCTCATTGGTGTTCTGCTAGCTGCAGTTACTCCTTCGACAAGGATTCAATTATTCTTTTCATATGTTAAAACCCATTCGAGGCTCTGTTGTACATTTTGACACAAGTCTTCCATATTATATGTTAAAACTAATTTGAGGCTCTGTTGTACATTTTGACACAAGTCTTCCATACCTTGTTTTTAACAGTTGAAACTACAACTTAATACAAATGCAATCAAACTTTGTATTTGTGAAGACTCTAATCCTTATACTCTTGTATCGGTTTATTCCTTATCATTTATATCAGTTTGGACGCCCAGATACTGATATGCGCGGATACTGAGTAAATTGAGTAATATCTTTTAATCTAGTTTTCAATTTCAAATTCCGTAACGCAGAGACCTCTTATCTTATTATTTTTGATTTTTTTCATATTTTTCTTGAATTATTCCAGATTGGTCAATTTAAGGGCAAATATTTGATTAAAATAATCAAATTAAATCAAGAGTTCCAATTTTACCCTTATACCAACTTTGAATTTATCTCCAAAATCCTAGTAGCCATCCTTTTACCAAATTTGAATATGAGTTGACTCAATGGCAAACTTGTAAGTAAAATGAAGCTTAATGTTTTTTAACAAGGCATAGAAAGCACCTTCCACCAAATGTTTGACTCCCGAAATAAATTCAAAAAAATCTAAAACAATCCAGCATCTTCCTCTCGTTCTCCTCTTCATTTTCTCTTCGGACATCAAACCCTAATTCTCTCTCCACTTTGCTCAAATAAATCGCCAAATATTCAGTCTGAGAGTGGGCTGAAAAATCCACAAAATAGTCACATAAACTTGTTCTTGAGTTTAGCCTCTTCAAATCAATTCTAAACTTCTCCACAAATATGGAGAAACCTTCTCCAGCACCTGATCGTGTTTCCTAGAGTGATTCTTGCAACACTTTTGAGAAGTAATCACATCAATATCGGTTCATTTCCGATTCGGGTTCAACAAGAGGCAAGAATACTCTCTCAAATTCTTTAAAATTGAGATTCCTTGATACAATAACCTCATATATGATATCAGTGATATTATCAAATATTTCTAAGGATTATAGATACTCAAATTTGCCTTTGTCATTGAGTTTCATTGTATGCATCACAACGTGCATGTTATACTATCCATACATACACAACAGCCCATCTTAGAACTACCATAATTTTTGCACCTTAACTCCGATTGACCTCATTCCAGTTCCATTAGAAAGATTATTCACTAAGCTACAAATTATCTAACTACAGTGGAGCGTAATTTAGCCATTTCTCTAACAAAAAATAGAATGGAAAATCATTACTTACTGCTGTTCTAGATTAGTATCTCTGCAGTAGCAACCCATGGTAAAATGACCAGAAATTTTGCTCTAAAACTTTAATTGAACTCATTCAAATTTCATTAAAAAGCTAACTAAATTATTTAGAACTAATTAAGATTTTAGACTCTAATTTTAATGTTATATTGGTCAAATCAAATTTGGAAGTCACAATTGTACCAGCTCCATAATAGTAGCAGCATGTCTATAGTAAAACAACCGTAATTTTTATTTTAGAACTCCAATTAAGCTTATTTAAGATTCATAAGAAAGATAAATGAATTTTCTACAACTATACAAAATCTTAGACTCTAATTCCATTTTCCGCTAGTCAAACAAGACCTGAAGGCAGACACTATTAAAATATCGGAGAACCAGTTTGGATTCATACCGGGACAATCGATAGTGAAAACTATTCATTTATTTCGTCAACTTATAGAGTGATTCTGAGAGAGATATTTGCATGTGGTATTTATTGACCTAGAGAAAACCTATGATAAGATACCACTAGAGGTGTTTTGGTGGACATTAATGAAGAAAAGAGTCCCAATCAAGTATATTGACATAATTAAGGATATTTATGATGGAGTAATAGTTAATACCAGAACATGTGGTGATCTAACAAGTGATTTTTCTATCACAATTAGATTGCATCAAGAATTTACATAGAGCCCATTCTTATTTGTTATAGTGATAGATGAGCTTACTAGAGCTATTCAGGATGATATATCTTGGTGTATACTATTTGCTGATAATATTGTCTTAGTTGATGAGACAAAAACAGAGGTGAATACTACCATAGAGTTATGGAGGCACAATAAAATCTAGTGGTTTTAGATTGAGTTGGTATAAAACAGAGTATATAGAGTGTAAATTTAATAAACAACGGACCATAGACTATAGTGCTGTAACACTGGATGGGCAAAAGATATAAATGAGCAGTCAGTTTAGATATTTGGGCTTTATTATTCAGAATGATGGAGAGATCGATAGTAATGTCAATCATAAGATATAAAATGGTTGGTTGAAATGAAAGAATGCAATGGGAGTTTTACGCGACCATAACATTCCGTTAAAATTGAAGAGAAATTTTATAGGACTACTATTAGGCTAGTTTTATTATATAGCACGGAATGCTAGGCTATAAAAAAACGTCATTCATAGATGACAAGTATAACAGAGATGTGCATGCTTCGTTGGATATGCAGCAACACTAGGAGAGACAGTGAAAAATGAAGATATTCGTGCTAAACTAGGTGTAACCCCCATTGATAAGAAGATGCAAGAATATACTTACGATAGTTTTGTCATGTGCAACGTAGACCAACAAATATACCAGTTCGACGATGAGAGCTTCTCAAAGGTAGGGCAAGTTAAAAAAGTGAAAGAAAGACCGAAGAAAAAATAAATAGAGATGATACAAAAAAATATGGATTCTAGAGGTTTAAATGAGAAGACATTACTTGATAGGAATGATGAAGGTAATATGAAAAGATATGGATTTTAGAAGTTTAAATGAGGAGCAAGGATGGAGGTGATACGAAAAGATATGGATTCTAGAGGTTTAAATGAGGAGATATTACTTGATAGGAATAAATGGAGAAGGATTATCAACGTGATCGATCTTGCATAATTATCTTTTGGTTCATGTACCCTACCCCAAGTATTGGGATAAAAGGCTTAGTTGTTTAGTTGTATTTTTTGAGTTTAAACTAAAAAAGTATTTTATACAGTAAAAGAACGAGATATCATTTTCACTCAATCATTGAGCCATTTATATCTCATAGTCATGAGCTTCACAATTAAAACGAGGAGATACAATTATAAAATTTTGGATTTAGGAGGGCAGGCTTGAAATTTTTTTCAAAAATTAAAATATATTAGGTTATTTTTTAAAAAATCCCTTGGGGGGGGGGAGGGGGGGGGGGGGGGGGGTGCGTGGGCTCAACTGCGTCCCCCCCCACCCCCCCAAGCTGTCCTTGGCCGCCCATGCCTACTCTCACCAATATATGTAAAACAATAAAAAAAAAACTTAGACTACCATATTTGACTTTAGCTTGAGGTTTCAACTTGATTTAATTTATGCAAGTACATTAATTTTTGGAACGTAGTATTTTTTTTTTTTTCTTTTTAATTGTCCTATTCATTCCTTTTTCCTTCTTTAACAGTTCTACCCTTTTATCCTAAAGGGTTAAAAAAAAAAATGGCTTGAGGTCTGTACTTGATTTAATTCTTGCAAGTATATTAACTTCTGGACATAGTATTTTCTTTTAGGGCATGTTTGGCTAGCTAGAAGGAAAATGCAACACCTTTTACATGCAACAAATTTTATACGTAGCATTTGATGCAAGGAAATATAGCTAGATACTGTTTTGGTATGCTACATAAAACTTTTGTTGCAAAAAAATAGTTAATTCTTATAGTTGAGGTTACATGCAATTATTGTAAACAATAAGCTTAAGGGCAAATTTGTGAACAGAATGATGAGGTGGAAAGAGTAATGACTTTAGTTACAACTAAATTGACTGTAACAAATGTTGCGACTTTTCTTGCAAGAATGGCTGCAAAAAGCAGCTCTTGTTACAAGACAGTAGCGAACCTAAGAGTGGCAATGTATTTCTTGTTGCAAATGCTGCAGCAAGAAATGCCGTTCCAGCAAACCAAACAAACCCTTAGTACTTGTCTTATTCATTCCCTTTTCTTTCTTTAACCCTTTTACCCTATAAGCTAAAAAATTTAGCTGTTACCTTATAGAGTAGGATAACCAATAAAATAATTTACCTCTTACCCTATATAGTAGGATAACCAAATTTTACAGAATTACCCTATAGGTCTAGGGATTCATAGTGATTGTTATTGTCATGGTGCCCCCCCCCCACCCCCCACCCAAAAAAAACAACAAAAAAAAAAAAAAAAAAAAAAAAACTGGTCACAGAATCAATTTTACTTGTCTATTCATTTATTTATTCTTTAACCTTTTCTTTCTTCATTAACCATTTAACCTTTCACTTTATAGAATTGAAAATTGTTACCTCAGAGGCGGACCAAGGCATCCGAACTTTTTGTTTTTTTTTTTGGGGGGGGGGGGTGGAGTTATTCGGACGGCCCAAAAACATTTCATATTTCTGTTATATGACTCTTGTATAAACTTATGGTATTACAATACTAACACAAATGTTTCTGTTTTATAACTCATGTTTGTATTTTATAACTTCTATGCAAATTTATGACATTCCAATGCAAATATCATCTTCAGACAATTATTATGTCATTGATTGAAGTTTAAAATAAAATAAAAATATTTTATTAGTCCAAGAAAACAATATCACCTTCAGAAAATCATTAAGCCATTCATCTCCCGTAATCACGAGCTTCATAATTGAAAACTGAAAATTTTGGATATGAAATTATAAAATTGAGGATTTAGGTGGAGCGACCTTGAAAAATTTTCAAAAATTAAAGGATATTAGGTTAAAAGAAATCGGGGGACAGCTGGCGTACATGGGTCCGCACCTGTATCTATGGCAGTATGGTTCAAATCCTTTCCCTTAACTGCCTCAAAAGTCAAGATAAACTTTACCTCTTCTTCAAATACTGTAGTTGATTAGAATGCCAATAAATTGTAAAAAAAAATAGTATAACTTAACATTTGTTTTATATATTCCATGTTTTAATGCATGATCATGATTGCACCTAACCAGTAACATTTTTATGATTCAAAATTTAAAACATACAACTTATTCACCACGTTTCTATGGTATGAGTTGTTCAAAATTCATGTCCATCTTGATGAAATTGCCCCTGGAATGAAATGATCAGCCTCAATCAAAAATAATTTTCGTTCATGACCATATTCTGGTCCAAATTGCAAAGTGAGAAGCAACATGAGTTTAACAAAACCATGCACATATAAACCAAAGAAACAATATACCTTCTGCACCACAAAAGCAAGTTGATTCTGTGACCAGATGTTGTGGGGCGGGCACCATGACGATGACGACCACAATGAAGCACAGCTTGACCAGGTATATGAGAATAGTCTAAGATTTCCTGTGAAAGAAGCAAGGAAACCCATTCAGTACTACTTTTGTAATAGTAAAACCCAATATTGGTAGTCCCATCCAAGTTAGAAACCAGATGAGAAAGAAACATAATTTACGCCATTCATGACAATAATTTTAGAATAAGAATTATGAAGTAGAAATTAAGAATAAAGATAATGGGTCAGCCTACAACCCACTGAGTGTGCTCATATATTATATGCTATTACGTTACAAGAACATATTATTGGCACATCTATGTTAGATTGCAGTCACTTGATTTGCATAAATATGTGACACAACAAGATTAATAAATTAAAAGCCTCTAGATACTTACAAATATTGTATATCTCTGCTGAATAATTAATACAGTGCCTCTAGATACTTAAAAGCAAGGTTTAAAATATCAGTGTTGGTATCGATATTGGCTGACATTTATGGTATCAAAATTAGCAACATTTGATGTACCGTTTCTACAATATCAGAAATAATTGCAATAAAGGACAAGACCGAGATTGACATGTCGTTTGTCACATATCTCAAAACCTGATACAACATGGATATATTCACTATCAACACATTAAAATCTTGCTTATAAGCATTGTATGCCTTTTGTTTGTATGCCCATGGATTAGAAATAATTCATTCTCAATTTTTTCGCAAATTTACCGTCACCTGTTGGATGTATATCCATTTATGAACTTTCGTTTGATTAATAACACTCTATTTATAGTATGACATGTGTAGTGGAATATATGTAGGTTAAGTTGATGTGCAAGCGAATTAAGTGAAACAACGATTGATACGACAGATATGACTATCACAACTAATTTAACGAAGCTACAACTCGAATATCATGATGGAATCAATTACAGAGCTTGGAATGATCTTCACAGTGATACTAAGTTTAAAGAAAACGGAGTTTGAATAGAAAAAAATATCACTGTATCAATAAAGAAAAGTGCTAATTTGCTGGGAAATCCAGGCTCACTGGTAACCTCACCAATAAGCTCCTCGATGGCTCAAAACCCTAAGCCAGTTCGAGAGCAGCCACCAGAAGAGCCACCAGTGGCATATTGCCATACATCACAGATATGTAGCTGAGGTTATCCACCGATAAAGCAAATGATGATCCCATCGTTGACCTTACCGGTGGCTCAAATTGACAAAATAATTTGGGCATAATTTGGAAAGATAGGATTCTAAATCTACTCGGATATGTTTATGAATAACCCAAATATCATATCAAGACTTATTGGAATCAAAGGCTACGATTTATTCTTTATTAAATCAAGGGTTTCGGTTAATTGGAGATGAATCACACCTATATAGGGTTCAGAGGAAAATAATAAAGAACTTTTGAATATTTTCTAAAGAAGAGTTTGAAGAAGAAACTTCTGGAGATCTCTGCAAGCCTCTTCATCATATCCACTCTCAAAGGCATTCTCTAGATCTTAAAAAATGTTTTGCTGCCGGAGTTCAATTTCACCAACATTTTCATTGAGTAACAATTCTTATGCTTTGAAAATGTATCTATCACAGCTGTAAGATCATTTCAACTTGAACTAATTGATATATTGGTATATTAGTCCCAAAACTTGTTCTTTACTATTTATTGATTGGTTTACGACTCATTCAAGCCGATGCCAAAAATGTTTACAATGTATCAAGTCAGGAGAAATTGAGGACTACTAGCATGGCACTAGGGTTACATTCTTTCTGAGAATAGCTTGCAGTAGACAATTAGTTACATAGACTAGGATATTAGTCTTGAAACTACTAGCTAGATCTAGTTCTGATCTGGCTTTTCCTTCACTAGTGGTGGAACTCTCTCTGTCCAGAGGAAGAGTGGTTGTACGATTATTCTGAACCACTATAAAACCTCAATATATTCTGTTTGTGTTTTGATTATCAGTGACTCCGCTGCACTATAACTTTGATATTTGTTTAATTAAATAAAATTTGATAGCAACCTTATTCACCATCGTTTAGGGCTTGCACCTATACTCTAATATGATCCCAACGTTACCACTTTTAGCCTTAAAATGATGCCTTATGAATTCATAAACTTCTTGTACTTCAGCCATTCGTGAAACACAACCATATTAATGAAAGTAGATAACTAAAAGGCTAAAATGGATATAAAAAACACTTAGTTTTGTCTTTATAATATTAGTTCAAGCAATAAATGGACCCAAATTAATGAGTACATCCATTATCTCCGGTGTCTCTAGTAATTTTCTTCAAGTGACACTATTTATTGGATATGCACATGCTTATACTTAGCCATTCGTGAAACACAACCATATTAATGAAAGTAGATATTTATTGGATATGCACATGCTTATACTTGCCTGATTCTTAACTTATTAGAAGACTAGAGAGTAGAGATGCAATGAATTTGTATGTAAGATGCATCTCATAAATATCCCAGGCAAAGAAGTTAGCTGATAATTAATTAAGGATTATTAAAGTGATCATTTTTCAGGAAGAGTAACCCTTTGGTTGCTCCTTTAAACCTCTCCTTAAAGTTGCATTGTTCCCTATCTATCTACCAACTCAACGAAAGTTTCTCTGCTGAAATTAGTTATATGTAACTTTAAATTTCTTTACCATCTTTTACATGCTTTTTATTAAATTAGTCACTAGAGAGAAACTAGTAGATGTGTGCATATGTAATAGACAAATTAGGTACCCATGCAATATCATATCCTGAGTTACAAGAATTGGCACATTGCTTGACGACATTGAGACCTATGACCATGCATAATACGTAGCCTATGACAAGATGTGTAGCATTGACCAATTCAATAATAACGACATTCATCACAAACTATTTGATGAATGGAACGTGCAACCAACAATTATAACATAAAAATCACGAGTATCTTATTTTATTTGGGACTTTAGTTTTCCGAAATGCATCGATAAGTTGATTCATTACATCTCTAGAAGTCATCCATTGAGTTCTTAAGCTGTATGCATAGGGTTGTTTCTTAGTTACTTTAAACACGAAAACATGTATCTTGGTAGATTTACTAATAGATCCACAACATATTTAACTAATCTTACATCAAAGAAGGTGGGTGACCAAGAGAAGCATTAAAAGGCAACTGTTATAGTAAGTTAAGCTGAGCATCAATCAGTTCGCTTTAGCTTTGTACCAAAATCCCAGTTCCAACAACCAAACTAAGCATGCTCATAACTGAACCAAACAATTAGGTTTTCAGGTGTTCAAAACTAAGCCAAACTGAATCGATTGGTTCAGATAGGTCAAATGATGGCAAGGCCGTGATTTCAACTAGGGCACTGGAACCTATGTTGGATGAGGGAGAGAGGGAGGCAGCAGAACATCCTCTAGAATTGAAGACTTGGAGTGGGGGACGTTGATGCTTCCACCATTTGAGGTCGGTAGTCTGTCGGCCAATGATTTGAGGGTAGTTAGTTAATACGGTTTTTGGTGAAAGAGGGGAAGTGTAGAGTCTTTGTTGCAATAAGGGGAGAGAGATATATAGGAGGCTAAAGAGGTTGTTGCCAATGCCAATTGAGGTGGCAAACGGTCATTAAACCATACTCTTCGATTTGGTGGCTGAGGTTTCTTGGTGATTCGGTGAATGCGAGGCACTGACTCCTGTGATGAGGAGAGAGGGATGGGAAATGGTTTGGAGGCAAGGGGTCTTAGGGCTAAAATTGATAAGTCCGTTATGTGACTAAGCAGGTTTTTTAATTAATTTATTATTAAAGGTTGGCTTCTGGTCGGTTTTGGATTTGCAAAACCATTCCAATACCCAACCTAATAACCAGTAAATAATTCAATTTTTACACCAAACTGAAAAGTTCAATTTGATTCAGATCAGTTTTTTTGGCATTCTTCTCAGTCTAATAGCAAGACTTATCTGGGCATCACATTGTGTTATAGTCATGGTATCAGTGATCTAAAACTCAACTTCAGTACTTGCTCGATTCGAGAGTACTCAGAGTACTCCGTGAGCACTTATTTAATAATTCGGAATATAAATATTTTAATAATATGCATATAGAAAATATATAATAAAGAAATATATAATTTCAAAACTCAAAATCAAAACCATAAAATATATTCAAACAAGTTTCTTGAATCATAGACATTCCTACTCATCATCGTCCTCATAATGGACATTCTAATCATCCAATTCTGCGCTCAAAGGAGCATCGTATTCAATATCTCTATTTTCATATGCATCCTCTTCTCCACTCAATTCCAGACGAGCTTCAACTATGGCCACACTTGAGGAGTCTTCTCCCTGCCTAACTGCTGCAACCCTTCGACTAAATGTCCTCAAAGTTCGCCGATTAGGATCTTTATTGGCTCCAATAGCCTTTACAACAACATCTCAGGCAAGTCCTGAGCTGGGAAAATCTCTTCTCCATCATCATTCTCCTTCTACTTTGTCCACGGCTTCTAATGTAATGCCCTTAAATCTTTTGGGAATAAAAAGACATCCTTCTTCCTTATTTCTCTTTTCTAAGCCGTATTTCTATTGAATTGAATAAAAACTATATCATTCAATCTTTTGGGATCTAGTATATTCCTCTTCTTTGTGTATATCTGCACAACAATACCCCATCAAAATCTTTGAAGAAAGATGAACAATTTATGAAAATAATAAACATATATTATATATAATATTAAAAAATATACCCCCTCAAAAATACTCCAATTCCTCTCGCACCTTGAGAGAGCTACTTGTCAAATTAAGGATCTTGAGGGTCATTTTCCAAAGATAAGATGCATCTTCCCCGTTGAAGTTCCACCAATGAGCTATTAATTGAAATATACTATTAGATTTTATGTTTTATAATATTAACAAATAAAAAATTCATAAGTTAATCAAATAAACAATCTATAGATTTACCTGAGTCAAAAGTTATATGTCCCATTAAAACTAATATAATATCTAACGGCCATTCCACTCCCCATTAGGCCCTCCTTATTCACGTATGCCAAGAACTTTTCATAGCCAATTTTATCTTGGATTTTTTCTTCAGGGTAGAAGATGGAGATACATTTGAGAACTGCTGGTTTCACAGATCTATTTTCCTAGACTGCCATATCCCTATAATAATAATAGGGATTTAGAAAATATGTCAAGTAAAGTGTCCACCCACGCCAACAACGTGTTGCTGAAAAACACTTGGCAATTTCCCCACCCATATCTTGCTTAAGCTGATTGATTCCCTCATATGTTATCTTAAGTCAATTAAGACTTGTTTCCAGGATCCCTGACACCGTAAACTTAAGTCAATTAAGACTTGTTATATTGATTTCCCTGTAGTTTGTTTCCAGGATCCCAGACACTGAAAACTTAAGTCAATTAAGACTTGTTATATGATAACTAGTCTAGTTAAAATTGGCACCAGATTAATATCTCATGAAATATTTTATGGATTTTATCTTTATATATATTATGGTTACAATTTGATGACCCTAGATTTGTATGTTCAGAAGATACACTGCGCTAATACAGGATCTAGTATATTTTGATATATATTTTGAAGAGCAGGTCAAAACCCAATAGAAAATTAGAGATCTTTGTTTCTTCCTATTAGTCTCGTTATGTTAATATTGTTTATTCCACTGTATCCAAATTTATTTATTTTCAATAAAAAATAAATGGAATTCTTGTTAAATTTTATTACTTGTATTATCGAGTATTGTTGTATGTATATAATTTAATTCTTATTATTGTACTGAGGCTTAGCATATTCTCGTGAATATATCGTCGACGACTCCACTAACCTATATTCCTAGTGGAAGCGTGATGGAGAGCAGGATTTAATTTGGAAATAGATTATATTTGATTAGATTTGGATCTTATTATGATTTGGATTTTATTAGGATATTTGATTTATTAGGAGTTTGGATTTTATTAGGATTTTATTTGTTAGTGTTTTCCTATATATATGGGTTTGTATGGAGAATTAAAAAAGAGGAATAATATTTGAAAATTTCTTGTAAAATTTCTGACGTGAATTTCGCTTAAACAAATCTTTCCTCGTAGATTCGTAGAGAGTGGGCGTGGATTCGCTTGGCTGGATTCACAAACCCCGTAAATTCTTCCCCAATTTATTTATTTTCCCCAATTCATCAAAAAAAACCTAGTTTTCAAAACCCTAACCCTAATTTCGCCTCCGTCATGCGTCAAATTTGGTATCAGAACCTACATTTTCTTCTCCATCACTATTTTCTTCTTCCACATCTCCATCCTCTTTAATTTTAGTTTTTTTATTTTTATTTTTATTTTAAAAAAAAAATTCAGATCAGATCTGAAAAGAAAAAAAAAAAGGTTTAGCTCAAGATCAGATCTAAAAAAAAAAAAAAACCTTCCTTTGTCCTATCTTCTTCTTCTCCCAACCCGTTTTTTTCCCCAACTCAATTCAAACTCCCCACCTGAACAACCTCTCTGCCAGACCAAATCCAACCCAAACTCTCCAAGTTCAGCCCCTTTCCCTTCAGACTCATCTCCTCTTCCATATCTTCTCCCTCATCACCTTCTCCGGGTCCACCCCTCTCTCCCCTTTCCAACAAATCAACTACAATAATAGTGGCAACAATAAGCAGGAGCGGCAGCAGGACAGTGCGGCAGCGCGACATCAGCGGTAGCGCGCAGCAGCGGCAGTAGCGCAACGACAGTGCGGCAACAACATAGCAACTACGCAATAAACAATAGCAGCACAACAGCAAGCAGCAGCATTAGCAGGCAGCAACAGGAACTGTAACAGTAGCAGCAAATCTGCAGCAGCAGCAGTTTTACTGCTGCTGGACAGCAGTAGGACAACAGCAACGGCTGCCGAACAGCCGCGACAGCAGCCAGTAGCAGCAAAACAGCAGACCAGTGCAGCAGTGAACGGAAAAGTGGTGATTCAGAGCCCGTTCGGAGTCCAATTCGAGTCAGATTCGAAGTGTTGTTTTCCTGGATTTGTTTCCATCAATTGTGGTAGGATTTCATGGCTCTTCAGCAGGTGAAACAACTTCGAAAAACTCCAATGGACCATTACAAGTGCACGAACTTCTTCGATATTTGGGTAATCTCTAAACTAACATATTTTCTTCAGCAAAATTTTGCAATTATTTTTGTGAAATTCTGCTTAGTTAGAATTATTAATAATTATTTGCCAACTCATTACTTGCGTGCATACACACATTTTAGGATCCATTCCCTTGCATTTTAGAAACTAAAGCTTAGAAAATTTTATTTGATCATATAGTGCAAGCATATAGAATTTGACTGAGTCTAGAAAATTGCATTGCATACACTTGTTTGATTATATGTTTCTTCGTAACGGTAAAATGACCACCCCAAATTCTAGTAATGTGGATGAAAAGTTAAAAATCATGATGAAACAATTAAAAACTATCACTGAACAAATGGAACAATTTAAAATTGTTAATAAACGATTGGATGCACTAGAACAACAAATGGACAACCTAGAAGAACAAAATAATCAAATTTATAGGAATAAATATAATGAAAAGAATCACGATCAGTATAGAGGACCAAGAGACCGAAATGAAAGGAATAGAGATGAGTGTCCCTAAAACTAGATGTGTTGAAAATAACATCACATGTAAGATAAAAATAGAAGTTCCCACATTCGACGGCACTCACGACCCTAAAGTTTTTAGTGACTGACTTGCAAATATGAATTACTATTTCGATTGGTATGACATGCCTTAAGAACGTATTTTACGATTTGCCTGGATGCGACTGACAGGGCCTGCTAGGATATATTGGACATCGGTAGAAAGAGAGTATGACAAATATCTGGATACGATAGACTTGGAATGATATGAAAACTAGACTTAAAGAGACGTATCTTCTTATCATATTTAGAAATTACCTTTTAGATAGGTTGCACAGTTTTCGCCAGGAAAGAATGACGATCCAACAGTACATGACTCAATTTGATGAATTGACACTTCGGTGTGATTTGCGAAAGGACCGACACCAGGCGATATCTAGATTTCGTTCTGGGCTACGCACTGATATACAACGAGCCATGCATATCCATTCTCGGAATATAAATTCCCTTACTCAAACTTGTCAATTAGCAAAAGATATAGAACACTCTCTCAAATTTTCTACTGATCGCAAGTTTACTCCTAGAGCCGGAGAGCAGTCCAAACGCCCTTCTGAAGATAATAAGACCTAACACCAAATTCAACAAAGACTTTAAGAGTAAAACCGTAATGGGTGAGTCATCTAAATAGGACACGAAAGGCGTAGTATTTTAGGTGTCACGATATGGCCACAAAACTTCATAGTGTCCCACTAGAGCTTTACTTATAGGAGAACATAATGATGATGATGATCTTGAGGAAGAAGTATATGAACTAGTAGGAAACGCTAGTGAGTCAGACGAGAAAATAGTCATTTCAAATGTGCGTTTAGGCGTCGTTAGGTGTCTTTACACTAAAATGAAAGATGAAGATTGGTGTAGATCTAGCGTTTTCGCCACGTATATCACACACGGAGTTAAGAGTTATCGAGTGATGATTGACAGGGGTAGTTGTGTGAATATAATCTCAAGAACATCTGTTGAGAAAATAGGCCTCAAATCTGAACCCATCCACAACCATACAACGTAACATGGGTAGATAAAACTGCTCAATCTATTACCCAGTGTTGTCTAGTGCCTATCCAGATGTCAAGCTATTAGGACCAGCTTTGGTGCGATGTGTTAGATATGACCGCCGCACATATCTTGCTTGGTAAGCCATTGTTATATGACTTAGATGTGACAAGTTTCGATAAGTCAAACACATATACATTCAAATTTAATGGGAAGAAAATTATTTTGAAACCCACACCACCTAAGTCTAGAGATGAGAGCCTAAAGAGCGAAAAAGTCACAGGCCAGGTACATAAAAAGTCTTTTCACCTGATAAGTCGATCACAGTTCCTAAAGGAGAGTCTAGAGGAGGGACTAGTGCATGCGGTAATTGCTTTAGGAGAGTCTTCTAGTCCACCTATCGTTTATCCTATCGTTTATCACCCTGAGATTCTCACTGATTTTCATGATATCATGTCCGATGAGTTACCTGATGAACTTCCTCCCCTTCGGAATATTCAGCATGCCATTGACTTCGTACCAGGATCCAATTTGCCCAATTTACCTCATTATAGGATGAATCCTTTTGAGCACGCTAAGTTGAAAAGACAGGTCGATGATTTATTGCGGAAAGATTTTATTAGAGAGAGTTTGAGTCCTTGTGTCGTTCCCACTCTACTCACACCTAAAAAGGACGGTAGCTGGAAAATGTGCGTTGACAGTCGCACCATCAACAGAATTACCGTCAAGTATAGATTTTCTATTCCTAAACTTAATGACTTATTAGATATGATGGCTGACTCTCAAATCTTTTCGAAGATAGATTTTCGAAGCGGATATCATCAAATCCGTATCCGTGAAGGTGATGAATGGAAAACTGCCTTTAAAATTAAGGACGAATTGTATGAATGATTGGTCATGTCTTTTGGTTTATCTAACGCACCCAGCACATTTATGATAGTTATGATCCAGATATTGCGTCATTTCTTAGACAAGTTCGTTGTTGTCTATTTTGATGACATTCTCGTTTTTAGTCGAACCCAAAAAGATCATCTTTCTCATTTGACACGGGTTTTAGAGACTCTCTGTAAGGAAAAACTGTTTGTCAATTTGAAGAAATGTGTATTCTTAGCTTTCTCTGTTCACTTTCTTGGATTCATTGTCTCTAAAAACGGAGTAGCAGCAGACCCTGACAAAGTTAAGGCCATAAGAGAATGGCCTACTCCTTATACGATCCATGAGGTCAGGAGCTTCCATGGTCTAACCACATTTTATAAGAGGTTTGTTAGGAGATTTAGTATCATCATAGTTCTGATCACTGATTGTCTTAAAAAAGGAGAGTTTCAATGGACTAAATATGCTACTCATACTTTCGAGAAAATTAAGGAGAAGTTAACTGCCCCGATCCTCCATCTTTCAGATTTCTCCAAGGTTTTTGAGGTAGCATGTGATGCATCAAGCGTAGGTATAGGTGGTGTTTTGAGCCAAGAAAATCATCCTATCGCTTTTTTTAGCGAAAAGTTGAATGAGATGAAACAACGCTATGATATTTATGATCGAGAGTTTTATACAGTAGTGCAATTTTTGCGTCATTAGCGTCACTATTTGTTACCAAAAGAGTTCGTTCTATATTCAGACCATCAAGCTCTACGCTATATCAATTCCCAAAAGAGAGTAGGGTATCGACACATCAAATGGCTTGAGTTTATTCAGGAGTACAATTTTGTACTCAAACACTGTGCCAGAACTGAAAATAAAACCACTAATGCATTAAGTTGGAAACTTTGCACTTTACAGACGATGAGTGCAAAAGTTATCGGATTTGAGTAAATCATTCAAAACTATCCTACTTGTCGGAACTTTGGTGACATCTATTCATCTCTGATACAAGATCCTCCTACTATAGTAGATGCGTTCACCATTATTGATGGTTTTTTATTTCGAGATACTCGTCTATTTATTCCCAATACTTTTTTGCGTGATCATCTGATTTGGGAAATGCATGCGGGAGGAATCGCTGGTCATTTCGGTCGAAATAAATCATTCTTGTAGAGGACCGATTTTATTGGCCAAGCATTAAACGTGATGTTGCGCGAGTTGTGTCGCATTATCGAGTTTGTCAGGTAGCTAAGGATAAGAAGCATAATACAGGACTCTACACACCATTACCCATACACTTTACCCTCGCACACTTAAGAAACATGATGCAATATTAGTTGTGGTGGATAGATTTTCCAAAATAGCATATTTTATCTCTTGCCACAAAATTTCGGATGCCTCACATGTTCACATTTGTTCTATAAAAAAGTAGTCCGTTTGCATGGCCTTACTAAGTCAATTGTTTCTGACAGAGATGATCGGTTCACAAGTCATTTTTGGCGAACTCTCTGAAAGAAAATGGGTATCACATTTAAGTTTCCCACTGCTTATCATCCACAGACAGAAGTTGCTAATCGTAGCTTATGTGATTTGTTTCGATATTTAGTGGGCGACCATTTAACCACGTGGGATCTTGTTTTGCTTATAGCGGAGTTTGCATATAATAGTTTAGTCAATAGGTCTACTGGGATGAGTCCATTTGAGATAGTTACAGGCTATAAATCTAGAAAACCTATAGAACTTCTTCCCCTCCCCATAGGTGATAGGCCTAGTGCCTCAGTCGAGTCTTTTGCACAATATTTGCATGATTTGCATGATCATATTCGTCGGCAAATAGTAATTAGTAATAATAACTACAAGTCTGCAGCAGACTCGCACAAAAAATTGCAAAAATTTACAGTTGATGATGAACTTATGGTTAGAGTGCGTCCGGAGAGGTTCTCTCCGGGAACCTTGAAAAAACTTCATGCTCAACGTATGGGTCCTTACCGAGTTCTAAAGAGAATTGGTTCTAATACTTATGAGCTTGCAGTTCCCCACAATCTCGGAATCAATCCAGTTTTTAACGTCGAGGACCTGACTCCATACCGTACTCCATTTGATTATCCAGCAGTTATTCCGGATTTACCATCATCAGTTTCGCCAGGACATCGACATTTTTCCATTCGTACACCGCCTTCTCCTGCTCCACAGAAGCATCATATAAATCAGATTGAAGACATTTTGGATGATGAGATTGTTTCGACTGCTAATGATGGACATCAGCGTTATTTGGTGCGCTGGCATGGACGTCCAGACTCATATTGCACTTGGTTGCGCACCGAAAAAATCTAGTAGCTCTACCCGGATTTGCTCGATAATTATCATCTTCGTCATTCACCGAAGGTTCATATTTTGAAGCCGGGGAGAATTGATGGAGATCAGGATTTGATTTGGGAATAGATTAGATTTGATTAAATTTGGATCTTATTAAGATTTGGATTTTATTAGCATATTTGACTGGATTAGGAGTTTGGATTCTATTAGGATTTTGTTTGTTAAGGTTTTCCTATATATATGAGTTTGTATGGAGAATTAAAAAAGAGGAATAATATTTGAAAATTTCTTGAGAAATTTCTGACGTGGATTTCGCTTGATCAAATCTTTCCTCGTGAATTCGTGGAGAGTAGGCGTGGATTCGCCTGGGTGAATTCCCAAACCCCGTAAGTTCTTTCCCAATTTATCTATTTTTCCCAATTCATCCAAAAAAAACCCTAATTTTTAAAACCATAACCCTAATTTCACCTCCGTCCTGCGTTAAAGCATTACAGAAATACTCTTAAAACCATAACCCTAATTTCACCTCCGTCCTGCGTTAAAGCATTACAGAAATACTCTAATTGCTTTCTAGATTTGGAGTACTTGATAATTTTTCCCCTTAACATGCTCGTGATATCCTCAAATCTAGCAGAAAATGATGATCACATAGAAGCTCACAAGTTCTTCAAACAAATTTTTCATCTTTGCTCCTAGTTATTACATAATCTTTCTTGCTACACTTGTTCCCTCATATACCAGTATTCCTTACCTGGATGCCTAGTACAACCATGAATGCCAATGACTTGTGGAACATAGATGCAAGCTTCATTCTCAAGCCTGAAAATTTTCTTATCAGATCAACTATGGCATTATGAGTTTTGAGGGATTGGCATGAATGTATTCGACAACTTGTTTCTCATAAAGGAAATATTTTGATTTAATATCCTTTAGTTTCATATCTATAACTAAAAGATTTCATCCTACATCAGTTGTGACATTATCAGAATCACAAGCTGTGAGAGTCTATCTTGAATTGACTCACATCTTATACAGCCTTTTCTCATGAGGAAATAATTAAATTCAAAGCCTTTTAACTTATTCAAAGAGTCAGCATAAGAATGAACCACCGAAAGCTTCAATAAAAGATTTCAGAATTAATTGGAAGTTTAGAATTGTGATTTTATCAATAATATATAAATGGTAGATGCCAAGAATGTTGGCTAATGGCCAGCATATACAAGTCCAGATTGCCAGACCATGCCCAATTGTTAAATAGTTTGAATCTGGATCTCTCCATACAATACCAACTTAAGACCTGAGCCTGAATGATGTATTGTTGTAATAGGGGTATACTTCAAGAAATACCAGATCTCTTTTTGTTTGAGAAACTACCATGAATTCTATTTTTTGAAGAAAGTATACCCCATGGCCGTTGCGAAAATTTAAAATCACGTGGTGCATGTGATTAAGTCTAATTAGATTTTATTAGAATTTTATTATTATTATTAGATTTTAGTTTTTTTACACATATGGTGCACGTGATTTGTTTTATAAATAATCATGTAGGAACTCTTGATAAAGAGAACAAAATATTTAATATTAAAACCTATTTTGTCCTTAGCATGGTTATTTGCTAAACAAAAATAATTTTTCGTCATGGATTTGTTGAGAATATGTGAAGAATCACCTTGATTTGAAGTCTAAATTAATTTTTATCATTTTATGTGTATTCCTAATTTTTCCTAATTCCCACCAAAACCATAATTCTCTTTTTCTTCCCCAAAATTTCCAATTCCCTCACGTCAAACCCTAATTTTATTTTTGTGATGCATCAAATTGGTATTAAAACTCAAAATCCATCTTCATCTTTATCAAACCCTAATTTTATTTTATTCTATTTTGAGAGAAAAACTTATAATCAAAAAAAGAATAACAAAAAAAGACAGGAAAAGAACAATGAAAAAAAGAGTGGAAAATAGATCTTATTGATCGAACCTTCCCCGCCACCAAATCACCAAATGCTTCGACTAGCAACAAACCCCAACACTATCACCAATTTTGCTTCATCGTCGATCAAGATAGTTGCTCTTCCTCCCTTGCGTCCTCGCCATCGTCTCCTCCAACTAGTCAGCCATGACAACTCAACCAAATCCCATATCTAGGCCGTTGGAACTAACTTCATTATCGAAATCTCACCCACCATCAATCCTCCTCCTAACTACCATTCGTACACCCTCGTCATTCGCCAATCCCCAAATCATGTCTGACCGATCTCATTCTGTCTCAGGAGGTGCCACTGAGTGACTCATCGCCATTCGCTGCTCTACCGGAGCTCAGCTCCAATCACCATTACTATTTCTAGCAACCCCAACAATTTCGTGTTGCCTTTCCAAGGTTCTCACTGGCCCAACACTCCTCCCCGCTCAAATCTCCATCATCTCTTCGTTCTTATCATCATCAACAACCACTGCAATCAATCAACCCTCTACTCCGAGATCAAAATCAAGAATGATCTATTGTCGCTCTCTTTGTCAAATCAGCCTGAAGACCTCATCGTCTTCTTCCAACTTTGAAGTCATCGTTAGCAATCAAATTGCTGCCCCTAATCCATCATCGTTCTTGTCATCATTGCAGAGCAACGGCACTATAACGGCACTATAACGCCTCATTTTTCAGCTGTTTCCAAAAAATGGAGAGTTCAAAATTTTCTAACCTCATAGATACAGGATCTTAGAATACCGTAACTACTGTCATATTCAGATAAATAAATAACATGTCTAAAACTTAGAAGATTTCATCCATGTACAGATTTGGTTATGTAAATCAGCACACTACTTTGGACATGTACACAAATGAATCAAAAGAATAAAACAATGCCTAACAAAGAAAGTATAAAGGCGTACAAAAGATCGCTAGAAAGTACTCCTACTGCCTACTAGCGGAAATAGGGGTCGTCAGCTTGGCTGATTCTCCATCCAGATCTTCCAAATCTAGGTTCAAAACCAAGCAATTAATACATAAAGAGAAAGACAGACGTACTATCATAATACTAGAGAATAACAATATATGTATGTCAACTATATGTCAGTGTCAATCATGTGAATAACAAATAAACATGGAATCATACTTAATCTTGTATATAAGGCAACAGGTCTTGGTCAGAATCATATCAGATATTTGAAACCAAATAGGTTATCAAAACAAAGATGATATTTAAAACAAACTTTGATGGATAAGATGGCTTTATTTCCCATTAGCATATACGTGCCCTTAAATATAAGGGGCCGGTCTCAAATTCATGGCATTGAAACATTATGCACCACAAGGAATCAGAGTAGATTCCAGATCAAAATGATGCTTCATGTGGAAGTCAAAATTAGATAGTTGTTCAATCTATAGTGGAACTCTCAATTCCTAAATTACAATCACCTAAAACTTTATACGATACCGGCTCTTATCCATCATGTAGTTTCCCCCATTAACCTCAGATTAATTATGTCAAGATGCACATGGACTTATCTGGTACATCATGATTTGTGATATCGATATAATGTACATGTCCGTTAATATAGAGTCAGAAAACAAAAATCAACCAAAAATAGCTCCTTGCACGTCCACCTTCAACTCACTGCCTAGTGACCCAGAACCATGATTAAGCAATAAACTCAAATAGATGAATTAATACCACTCACAATCTGAGCCTAGATGACACTAATACCACTGAACTTCATGCAGGTAGGACTGAATCAATAGGGAGATAAAGTAGTGATTTAGTGAGAATGTCAAGAGGTATTCAAACCCATAAGCTTAAGCCTATATGTAGATATCCAACTTTCTAATTATGTGTATCAACTTGAACTGATTTTCCAAAGATTGAGTTACCGAACAAGCTGAATGCAGTACTACCTACTTCACCATCGTTTTACAATTAAGATTTATAAAATCTTTGCAGCTTTCTGATATTGCCCATCTAAGATTTATCTCTTACTGGTTCAAACCTAAGTCTGTAACAAATCAGCAAGATTATTCTTTACTGGTTACATCAAAGATGCTTTTTTTAACCACCGATCATGTATGGAAGTGCAATGGCCATAAACATAAATAGAGCGCAACTTCCATTCTTACCTGCAATTGTTTTTTATCATATAAATAAGTTAAACAACCACTTTGTGTTTACGGAGAAATTTTCTTAAAACAGTTTGAGAGTAACCCATCATTCAATGTGAAATACCGGAATAAAAATGTACATAGAGTTACATAAAGAGAGACAACAAGAGTGAAAGACTTGCTAAAATGAGAAAAATATTAATTTTATTTTTCTTGCTACTGAATTATTTTCTTCACTCCCTACTTTCTTCCTTCTTGGATTTGTTCTCCATGAAAATGAATGAAGAGGAGGTGTGTGTGGAAAGGAAGTGGGGAGAAAAATGAAGGTTTGTTTTTTCACATATTTATTTAATATTAACTCCTTTTTTAATCCTCATTAACCTCACATATGACATTTAAGCTCTTACAAATGTCACTCAATTATGGGGCTGACACTTCAGCACCGCCCAACTGAAGAAAATGGAAAAATGAAATTAATTTTGTCATTTATTTATTTATTTGATTTAATAATTTAATGATTTCAATTCTGGATAAAGTTCTCTAAATAATTACCATATTAATCCTAAAGGAAGATATGAATAAAAATGCAATAAAATTTCTAGTATATTTTTCTTATGTCTAGAATGAAAGATAGAATATACCGAAATAATTATTGAGGTAATTTAATATTTGGGGCCAATTTTAGATTTTTCCAGAAAATTCTAAGAAAATTATTAAAAATCACAAATATTAAAAAAAACAATAATCATGATAACAGAATTGTCATTTAAAGTTATAAATTAAATGTTATGTCTATCAAAAGTTGTTTTTATGTTCGATTTAACCCTGATAACTCGGATTTAGCACGACTTAGTCCAAATAAAGAATACAGGTAACTAGAAATTTAGGATATTACAGTTACCAAACCTCTCAAATAGATCAGATTGCTACTCGCACAAGTCATGCTCAACCCAATATTGTTGTTGCCTTTTCGTCCACCAACGGGAGCTGCTACTTCATCTCCATTCCTGACCCCTCATGTGGATTCGGATCTGAATCTAGCAAAACAAACTCCAAGATGACAATAGCAACAACTCAAATCCATGAATATGCCAAAGCCCCTTATTGCCTTCCTCGTCACCGATCGGCAACCCCAAAGCATTTTCAACAGCCCGACTTTGAATCTCTCTCCTCTCTTATAACTTTGGCAAGCCCCAAACAACTCCCATCAATCTTTACTACCACCTACCTCCTTAGCTTTCTCCAATAGAGTCAGTGATCTGAAACCCTCTTTGACCTCTTTGATGTTGTCAAGCATCCAATGATCTTGCTGGAGCATCCTTCTAACCCTACTGTTGAAACTAAGAGTTGCCCCCTTCTACTTTGCCTTCATAGCCTCATCTTCATCCTCAACTAACTCAATGGAAGCCCGCCGTATCTGTCGATGTTGTATTGAATATCAGATTCCTAAATTAAAGTTAAACCAACAAGTTTCATTTTCAGATCCGCAACTACCACACCTAGTCCAAACCAATTTCAAGTTTGGGTTCAGTCAACATCAAGATCCGACTCACTAGTGCAGTAATAGACTCATTAAGGTTATCTTTGTAAATTGAAGCACGTCTAGAGTCCGACTCAAGCCGTTTTCGAGGCATTGCGCACCTTAAATTATTTTCGAACTCTTATGACCAATGAATTTTCCTCAAGAATAGAAACAAACTTCAATTAATGACTAATGAGTTCCAAAAACTCAATCGATATTTTATCAAGATTGATGAAAAAATCAAACAGAAGTATTTCCAGAATAATCACAGGGAGAGCAAGGACGAAAAAAGCCAAAAGAATGAGGATGATGACCGCTCATACAATCAGTTAGATATTCCCATTTTTTATGGTGTATGTGACATCCATCTAAACTGAACACAGAAGTTCTAATAAGCCTTTATCAATACTAGATGAAACTTCCTATCTACAGAACTCGAAGAGTCAATTGTTTAAATTTATAGAGATCTTTCAGTAAAACCAGCTTTTACATCTCAACCAAATACAGATGCACTTGATGCACTTGATGATCACATTTATGCAAGACCTACATGAGTACTTCCGTTTTCCCAGAAATAGACCTATTGAACTTGTACTCTCACTTGCACATATCCTGCAAAGGTTTTGTGAGAAAATCTGTTGGTAGAACGTGTGTACCGACGATAATTACAAATTCGTTGCAAATGAACAAGAAAGAATACAAGAATTTTCAGTTCGAGGCAAGATAATGATTATGATTCCAGGCTCATCATTTTATGCAATAGCATATACACAATGTTTTCTAGTTCATCTACACAGTATAGATCCTACATAAGGCTATCAATGATACTTGGTTCCTTGGAAAGAATTGCTTGATTTAGAAAGACACATTTTATGGTACGCATGTCTTTCCATATTCACAATCTATTTTAACTTATCCATTACTGAAGCCAGTTCCACCTCCAGCACTTTCGCTCAAGATAAGAGAGCACATTCAGTTCCTTGACCATCACTATGGCCCGATTAAGATGGCTCATGCAAGTATGGTGAGTTCAATCCAAATATACTTGACGATTGCTATTACCGAATTCATCGAAGATAAATGCTTTGAAACTAGGAAGAATTGATGGAATGATAAAGGCCATAATTTGGTTAGGATTTGATCAAAAATTTTATTAGCTGATTAGATTTGAGGTTTTATGAGATTTGGTTAAATCTGATTAGATTTGTTTAGCATTTATGTTATTATTAGATTTTGGCTTATTTGCACATGTGATGCATGTGATTTAGTTTATAAATAATTATGTATGAACTCTTGAGAAAGAGAATGAGATGTTGAAAATTAAAAGCCTTTTGTTCTCAGTGCGGTGATTTGCTAATAAAAACAATTCATTCATCGTGGATTCGTTGAGTGTGGGTGAGAGATCACTTTGGTGCGAGACCTAATTAATCCTTATCATTTTATTTTTATTCCAGATTTCTCTGAATTTCCAAAAAACAGAAATTCCCTTTTTCTTACCCAAAAATCCTGCTTCTCCCACCATCATACCCTAATTTTGCTTCTATGTGGGAATTTTAATGGAAGCAAAATTATATTCTATCTCTAACCAAACCCAAACATTCCCTATCATCCTCTCCTCCCCCTTCCTCCTTCATCTTCTCTTCCATTGGCGCTCGCTACCACCATCAGAACCTCTGTTTCTTCCTCCCCTCCTCTCTCTCTCTTATACTCCATCCCCTCATCACCTCCTCATTCCTCTCCAAATTCTTCCTGCCCCCACCACCACACTCCTTTCTTTGCCTCCTTTTGGCCCCTCCCTCTTTCTTCACCCCATTAAAATTTCTTCACCCCATTAAAATAGTCTTCAAGTTCGGATTAGATTTGGGGTTGGAGCAATGCTTAAGGCAGGTTTAACAGTATGATAAAATTTGGTCTTTGAAGATTAGGGACAAAGAAGAAAACAAGTATACTACTTTTATTATTATTTCAAATACTATTTGAAGTCAAGACTAACTTAAATTATTAATTATTCACCTAAAAAACAAAAATAGGGTCATTTGGTTACTAACATGTTATCTACAAGGCACGTGACTGAAATTCTAAAGAAGGGGTGACAGATGGTATTTCATTGAAAAGTAGCATGTAAGCTCATGGTAGTTTATCAAACAAAATAAAACCAAGTTATTTTGTTGTAAAAGCTTGGAAGTTAATGGTACTTTCTTTAAGTTTACCCTTGCAATAAATTCTACATAGACATATATGCTTTGACCATTGGATTGAAACCAACGATCTTGTACACCTGCAACAAACAACTTCTTAACTATTATTATGATGACTTAAATAGGTTCAAAAAAAAAAAAAAATTGGATTTATCACTGTCAATTTTGATAAACAGGTTTTGTTTACATGGTTAGATGGGACTGCTATAGGTCCAAAGATAAAATACTAGTCGGATATGAAAATAGGCGTACCATCCCAAACTCGACCTAGTTACAGGCCTAGCTTGTGCATCCCTAGTTGAGTTCCTAGAACTAGCTATTCTGTACAGGTCTTTCTTTGATCAACACTAAGAGTATTGCTGACACTTCAATCATTGCCTATCAGACCAAAGCGCATGAAAGCTGTAAATCACCTTGCACCGTGAGAGAATAGGTGAAGGTCCCAACAATTCTACTACAAAATATCCAATAATCCACAAGGAATCTGGAATCAACAAGAGCAAATAGTAGGTAAAAAATTGAAATTCATCGATAACAGATAGATGATGAATGAACAGGACTTTGCCTTGAGCCTCTTTATATAGAATAAAATATCAAAGCCTAGAGATCAATAAGGATGTGTTAAGAGGCTGGAGAGATGCAAGGCAAAGGAGAAAGAAAAGAAAGAGAAATAGGAAGAAACACCAAATAAAGAACTAGGAAAGAGTAGTTTCCAGTCTTTTCGAGAAAGATAATCAAAGAAAAAATATCCAAACTAATCTGGAGAAAATCAACCAAGCTTAGGTTAGGTACAATTGAGTATCGATACAACGTCAGTGGAAGAGATTTTGTGAGCCTCGTATGCTCTGACAAATCTAGATTATTCCTATAAGCATCTTCATCATTCTCATTAGATTAGAGGATAGAATGAAAGGAAAAAAAGAATCTCTTATTCGCAGTGCAGCAAAACAATATAATAAACTTTACCTCACATTTTACCTTAACTTCTTAGAACCAAACACAGACATAAGGTAACTCTCACTCCAACTGCCATAAGGATTGCAAACAATAAGAGTTGAGCAAATCCTCTGATGTGGATTTCGTATAGGGAATAGATAGATTATGAAGTAGCGGATGCAATTACATATATGAATAATTTTTTAAATTGAGAATAACAACTAATTCCAAATTTTGGGCCTATGTAGACTCAAATTTAAAAACCAAACTGTCATGCATCATTTACCTAGATATTTGCATCAGAACTTCTATATAAGTAAAGCAAGAGCCACAATTTTGCTTAGAGAGATGAACATAGATTAAATTATTGAAAAGAAATGTCCAATATCAAAGGTTGAAATCTTAATAAAATGATGGTTCTGAAAAAATAATGCAGGAGAAACAGCAAAAAAATATTTGCAAGACTCAAAACTATCTAATGATCTATGGTAACATGCAGAAACCTGACAGGCAAATAATACAAAATAGTATTCTAGGCATGTCAATGAATATGAATGTGGTTTAGTAGTTATGTATTTGATATGCTATGAGATATCAACATACCGCAGGCTGAGTCTCTGAGTTTACATGTTTGTCACATCGTACACCACGAAAAAATAATTCACCACCAGAAAATTCCTTGCCCAAGCATACATTCAAAGTAACTTCTGAATCATCTACATGGAAACCTATAATGTACAAACTGCACAATTTAGAATGGAACTTGAAAATGTAATGCAGTTTTTCGATGTCAAACTTTTATGTTTGCATTTTTGAGTAAAAGAGCACTAGTTACAGTTAGAAGAGGAAATCAAAAAGTAATCAAAAAGGTGCATGACATATGAACAAATGAACCAAAATGCACAGAGGCAACACACAACACGATAGGTGGAGAATGCTGGCAAACAAACTATCAGCCTTGATCACAGACAAAAAGAAGATGCATCTGAGAGAAATATTGTAACAACCTAATTTCATCATAAGTTACATTCTTGATATCAGATTAATCCCAAAATAAATGCGTTGTGTTTGACTCATTTTTCTATATTTTTATGATTTTCTTAAAATTTTTAAGATAGTCACTTAAAATAATATTATTTTAATCACCGGTGGGTCCTACACATATTTTTACTAGTCTCTCTTCTTTGATTTGTAAAGATTAAGTTTGACTTTTTTTTGGGTTAGTTTAATTTGAAATTATAATATTAAATAACTCTAATAACCTATTATTAGTATTCATTTGTCCTATGCCTATTTTGTTTTATTCACCCATACCTTACTTTACCATACTTGTCCTTTGGACAAGCATGACAACCATCATCTAATCCCTCATATCCCTCATTTATTATATTTTTTTCTTCCCTTTCATTTGTTTTCTCCCTTTCATTTTTTATTCACCTCCTTTTTATTTTTTTACTCCAACTCAAGAGAAGAAGAAAAGAGAAGAAGAATAAGAAAAGAGAAGAAAAAGAAAAGAAGAAGAAGTTCCCTAGCCTCAAGATAGGCTTACCTTCTCTAACCAATCAAGGCAAGTAAAATCACATCCCCTCTCATGTTTTATTTCTTGATTTTAAAATCATTTTCCACTTGCCGTTAGAAAATATGTATATATATACATTTATTTATTTATTCATTATCATGTTTTAAAGAGAGAGTTTCATATAAGTATTACATTAAATTTACTAAAATATTTCTTTTATGCAAGCTATTATATTAGGTCATAATTCCTTTATGCTAATTCATGTTTACTTGAAATATATATACATTAGTAAGGTTTAATAAATTTTGCTACTTTCCATACCATGAAATCATTATAGAATTTGGAAAATTCATTCATTCTAACATTTTATACTCCATCATACTTGCATTGACACATGCATACTAGTTACTTGTACAACATATACGAAATTATGCCGGACTTTCCTTATTAGTACATACACGTCTTGATAGTGCCATGGATCTTGACTTGCCTGTTAACTTGATTTTGACATTCCATCATATTTACTTCGACGTATACATACTAATTATTTGTACAAGATACATGAAAATATTCCGGATTTTCCTTGTTAGTATATACACATGTCTTGATGGTGCCATGGATCCTAACTTGCCTGTTAACTTGATTTTGACATGGACCACATCTTGCTTGTTACTAGACATGTATATGTATTAATCTTGACATGATTAGTTTATCATATTCCGGATTGATTTGCATGTAAAAAACTTGAAATCTTGGGTTATGGGAGAACTAAAGGGTGGACAAATATTGTATCGTGAAAGGTTTAGGATAGGTTGCGCAACCGAAATAGGGGCCCATCCGCGGGGGCGCCCGGGTGGTACTGAGCCATCATCTCTTGTTTAGTCCATGTTGATGGGACGACCGATTACTCAGTAATCGGTATCTGCTTGAGTGCTTAGCGGCACGGCTGGTTCAGTGCCAGCATCTTGGCCGGGTCCCGGGTATGCACGAGTACTTTCACGATACGAGTCATTTCTTCACCAGTTAGTTCAAATATAAAATAAAATATGATATTAACCTAGACTTGATATGTATTAGTCTCCGTACTTGATATCGATCACATACGATACAGATCTATTTCTTCACCAATTAGTTCACCATGCATGTGCATATGCTTTTTACATCAATTCATATTTTACTTGTTAATACATATTGCATGCTCTCTACCATACAAGTCTATTTATTCACCATTAGTCTCCATACTTGATAGCATGTACATTCTTTCTTAATATCATTACTTGATCATTTAATATTTTCCACACATGCGCATAGTTTCATATCCACACCCATATCTTACCTACTTGTTTATATTACACGCTCCGTACTTCTTATTATTTTACTTGCCGGGTTTGACCCTGAGCTCCCTCACACGCTCAGGTACTGAAGATGTGAGCGAGGATCTGCCACTGCATGATTCGTACTTTCTAGAGCAGACCGAGCAGCAATAGATTTATAGGCCTCCGCTTTTGTATTTTTGGTTTGGTATGTATCACTCCTTTGGGACTTTATTTCTAACTTTTGTATCAGTATTGTACTTGTTGCTGCTTATCTTAGACATGTATATCTTCTCTTTTATATGGCAGTAGACTAACTTCCAAGATCCTGATTGATTACTAGTATTCAATTCCATTCATGTCTTCTTTTACATATTTATAGGCCTCGTGCACGTCGACTTACACGTGCCCGCCGGTAACGCACTCCGTTTTCGTATCTCTCCGGAAAATGGGGCGTTCCAGAGTGGTATCAGAGCTCTAGGTTAATTTAGGATGTCTTTAGGACTACTGCCATATATAAATATGTCCAAATTTTTGATCTAAAACCTTATCTTGGTCCTATTATTAGTTGATTTTCTATCTTGCCTTGTTCTTTTATCCATACCATATATATCTTTTGATTTTCTATGTATCTAGTCTTGTACTTCTGCTGTTCGAGTCCTATTGAGTTGACGTGGTAATTATTGAGGTTTATTCTCAGTCGACAACAATTACAGTCATTCATTAGAACTATAGCAAGCGGGTTTATGAGATACTCCATAATTGATTTTCGACTAAAATCATATGCTTTCGCTATAATGAGTCTTATCTATTGGCGTGGCAATAATTGATTTGCAGGCAATTATTGCAGCTATTCGCAAAGATCTAAAAAAAGTGAGACTTATGATATTTTTTTCCATCATATATCTTTGATTATTTATCCCACTAGTTTAAATAGTATGACAAGTTAGTTTTCAATTATATTCTGATTGGAACTATTTTCTCAATAATCAAATTCTTATCAATTGATTGATATCTTACTACTCCAATCAGTAAAAAAAAAAAAAAAAAATTAAATTTCGAGGACGAAATTTTTTTGTAAGGAGGGTAGGATGTAACAACCTAATTTCATCATAAGTTACATTCTTGATATCAGATTAATCCCAAAATAAATGCGTTGTGTTTGACTCATTTTTCTATATTTTTATGATTTTCTTAAAATTTTTAAGATAGTCACTTAAAATAATATTATTTTAATCACCGGTGGGTCCTACACATATTTTTACTAGTCTCTCTTCTTTGATTTGTAAAGATTAAGTTTGACTTTTTTTTGGGTTAGTTTAATTTGAAATTATAATATTAAATAACTCTAATAACCTATTATTAGTATTCATTTGTCCTATGCCTATTTTGTTTTATTCACCCATACCTTACTTTACCATACTTGTCCTTTGGACAAGCATGACAACCATCATCTAATCCCTCATATCCCTCATTTATTATATTTTTTTCTTCCCTTTCATTTGTTTTCTCCCTTTCATTTTTTATTCACCTCCTTTTTATTTTTTTACTCCAACTCAAGAGAAGAAGAAAAGAGAAGAAGAATAAGAAAAGAGAAGAAAAAGAAAAGAAGAAGAAGTTCCCTAGCCTCAAGATAGGCTTACCTTCTCTAACCAATCAAGGCAAGTAAAATCACATCCCCTCTCATGTTTTATTTCTTGATTTTAAAATCATTTTCCACTTGCCGTTAGAAAATATGTATATATATACATTTATTTATTTATTCATTATCATGTTTTAAAGAGAGAGTTTCATATAAGTATTACATTAAATTTACTAAAATATTTCTTTTATGCAAGCTATTATATTAGGTCATAATTCCTTTATGCTAATTCATGTTTACTTGAAATATATATACATTAGTAAGGTTTAATAAATTTTGCTACTTTCCATACCATGAAATCATTATAGAATTTGGAAAATTCATTCATTCTAACATTTTATACTCCATCATACTTGCATTGACACATGCATACTAGTTACTTGTACAACATATACGAAATTATGCCGGACTTTCCTTATTAGTACATACACGTCTTGATAGTGCCATGGATCTTGACTTGCCTGTTAACTTGATTTTGACATTCCATCATATTTACTTCGACGTATACATACTAATTATTTGTACAAGATACATGAAAATATTCCGGATTTTCCTTGTTAGTATATACACATGTCTTGATGGTGCCATGGATCCTAACTTGCCTGTTAACTTGATTTTGACATGGACCACATCTTGCTTGTTACTAGACATGTATATGTATTAATCTTGACATGATTAGTTTATCATATTCCGGATTGATTTGCATGTAAAATAACTTGAAATCTTGGGTTATGGGAGAACTAAAGGGTGGACAAATATTGTATCGTGAAAGGTTTAGGATAGGTTGCGCAACCGAAATAGGGGCCCATCCGCGGGGGCGCCCGGGTGGTACTGAGCCATCATCTCTTGTTTAGTCCATGTTGATGGGACGACCGATTACTCAGTAATCGGTATCTGCTTGAGTGCTTAGCGGCACGGCTGGTTCAGTGCCAGCATCTTGGCCGGGTCCCGGGTATGCACGAGTACTTTCACGATACGAGTCATTTCTTCACCAGTTAGTTCAAATATAAAATAAAATATGATATTAACCTAGACTTGATATGTATTAGTCTCCGTACTTGATATCGATCACATACGATACAGATCTATTTCTTCACCAATTAGTTCACCATGCATGTGCATATGTTTTTTACATCAATTCATATTTTACTTGTTAATACATATTGCATGCTCTCTACCATACAAGTCTATTTATTCACCATTAGTCTCCATACTTGATAGCATGTACATTCTTTCTTAATATCATTACTTGATCATTTAATATTTTCCACACATGCGCATAGTTTCATATCCACACCCATATCTTACCTACTTGTTTATATTACACGCTCCGTACTTCTTATTATTTTACTTGCCGGGTTTGACCCTGAGCTCCCTCACACGCTCAGGTACTGAAGATGTGAGCGAGGATCTGCCACTGCATGATTCGTACTTTCTAGAGCAGACCGAGCAGCAATAGATTTATAGGCCTCCGCTTTTGTATTTTTGGTTTGGTATGTATCACTCCTTTGGGACTTTATTTCTAACTTTTGTATCAGTATTGTACTTGTTGCTGCTTATCTTAGACATGTATATCTTCTCTTTTATATGGCAGTAGACTAACTTCCAAGATCCTGATTGATTACTAGTATTCAATTCCATTCATGTCTTCTTTTACATATTTATAGGCCTCGTGCACGTCGACTTACACGTGCCCGCCGGTAACGCACTCCGTTTTCGTATCTCTCCGGAAAATGGGGCGTTCCAGAGTGGTATCAGAGCTCTAGGTTAATTTAGGATGTCTTTAGGACTACTGCCATATATAAATATGTCCAAATTTTTGATCTAAAACCTTATCTTGGTCCTATTATTAGTTGATTTTCTATCTTGCCTTGTTCTTTTATCCATACCATATATATCTTTTGATTTTCTATGTATCTAGTCTTGTACTTCTGCTGTTCGAGTCCTATTGAGTTGACGTGGTAATTATTGAGGTTTATTCTCAGTCGACAACAATTACAGTCATTCATTAGAACTATAGCAAGCGGGTTTATGAGATACTCCATAATTGATTTTCGACTAAAATCATATGCTTTCGCTATAATGAGTCTTATCTATTGGCGTGGCAATAATTGATTTGCAGGCAATTATTGCAGCTATTCGCAAAGATCTAAAAAAAGTGAGACTTATGATATTTTTTTCCATCATATATCTTTGATTATTTATCCCACTAGTTTAAATAGTATGACAAGTTAGTTTTCAATTATATTCTGATTGGAACTATTTTCTCAATAATCAAATTCTTATCAATTGATTGATATCTTACTACTCCAATCAGTAAAAAAAAAAAAAAAAAATTAAATTTCGAGGACGAAATTTTTTTGTAAGGAGGGTAGGATGTAACAACCTAATTTCATCATAAGTTACATTCTTGATATCAGATTAATCCCAAAATAAATGCGTTGTGTTTGACTCATTTTTCTATATTTTTATGATTTTCTTAAAATTTTTAAGATAGTCACTTAAAATAATATTATTTTAATCACCGGTGGGTCCTACACATATTTTTACTAGTCTCTCTTCTTTGATTTGTAAAGATTAAGTTTGACTTTTTTTTGGGTTAGTTTAATTTGAAATTATAATATTAAATAACTCTAATAACCTATTATTAGTATTCATTTGTCCTATGCCTATTTTGTTTTATTCACCCATACCTTACTTTACCATACTTGTCCTTTGGACAAGCATGACAACCATCATCTAATCCCTCATATCCCTCATTTATTATATTTTTTTCTTCCCTTTCATTTGTTTTCTCCCTTTCATTTTTTATTCACCTCCTTTTTATTTTTTTACTCCAACTCAAGAGAAGAAGAAAAGAGAAGAAGAATAAGAAAAGAGAAGAAAAAGAAAAGAAGAAGAAGTTCCCTAGCCTCAAGATAGGCTTACCTTCTCTAACCAATCAAGGCAAGTAAAATCACATCCCCTCTCATGTTTTATTTCTTGATTTTAAAATCATTTTCCACTTGCCGTTAGAAAATATGTATATATATACATTTATTTATTTATTCATTATCATGTTTTAAAGAGAGAGTTTCATATAAGTATTACATTAAATTTACTAAAATATTTCTTTTATGCAAGCTATTATATTAGGTCATAATTCCTTTATGCTAATTCATGTTTACTTGAAATATATATACATTAGTAAGGTTTAATAAATTTTGCTACTTTCCATACCATGAAATCATTATAGAATTTGGAAAATTCATTCATTCTAACATTTTATACTCCATCATACTTGCATTGACACATGCATACTAGTTACTTGTACAACATATACGAAATTATGCCGGACTTTCCTTATTAGTACATACACGTCTTGATAGTGCCATGGATCTTGACTTGCCTGTTAACTTGATTTTGACATTCCATCATATTTACTTCGACGTATACATACTAATTATTTGTACAAGATACATGAAAATATTCCGGATTTTCCTTGTTAGTATATACACATGTCTTGATGGTGCCATGGATCCTAACTTGCCTGTTAACTTGATTTTGACATGGACCACATCTTGCTTGTTACTAGACATGTATATGTATTAATCTTGACATGATTAGTTTATCATATTCCGGATTGATTTGCATGTAAAATAACTTGAAATCTTGGGTTATGGGAGAACTAAAGGGTGGACAAATATTGTATCGTGAAAGGTTTAGGATAGGTTGCGCAACCGAAATAGGGGCCCATCCGCGGGGGCGCCCGGGTGGTACTGAGCCATCATCTCTTGTTTAGTCCATGTTGATGGGACGACCGATTACTCAGTAATCGGTATCTGCTTGAGTGCTTAGCGGCACGGCTGGTTCAGTGCCAGCATCTTGGCCGGGTCCCGGGTATGCACGAGTACTTTCACGATACGAGTCATTTCTTCACCAGTTAGTTCAAATATAAAATAAAATATGATATTAACCTAGACTTGATATGTATTAGTCTCCGTACTTGATATCGATCACATACGATACAGATCTATTTCTTCACCAATTAGTTCACCATGCATGTGCATATGTTTTTTACATCAATTCATATTTTACTTGTTAATACATATTGCATGCTCTCTACCATACAAGTCTATTTATTCACCATTAGTCTCCATACTTGATAGCATGTACATTCTTTCTTAATATCATTACTTGATCATTTAATATTTTCCACACATGCGCATAGTTTCATATCCACACCCATATCTTACCTACTTGTTTATATTACACGCTCCGTACTTCTTATTATTTTACTTGCCGGGTTTGACCCTGAGCTCCCTCACACGCTCAGGTACTGAAGATGTGAGCGAGGATCTGCCACTGCATGATTCGTACTTTCTAGAGCAGACCGAGCAGCAATAGATTTATAGGCCTCCGCTTTTGTATTTTTGGTTTGGTATGTATCACTCCTTTGGGACTTTATTTCTAACTTTTGTATCAGTATTGTACTTGTTGCTGCTTATCTTAGACATGTATATCTTCTCTTTTATATGGCAGTAGACTAACTTCCAAGATCCTGATTGATTACTAGTATTCAATTCCATTCATGTCTTCTTTTACATATTTATAGGCCTCGTGCACGTCGACTTACACGTGCCCGCCGGTAACGCACTCCGTTTTCGTATCTCTCCGGAAAATGGGGCGTTCCAGAGTGGTATCAGAGCTCTAGGTTAATTTAGGATGTCTTTAGGACTACTGCCATATATAAATATGTCCAAATTTTTGATCTAAAACCTTATCTTGGTCCTATTATTAGTTGATTTTCTATCTTGCCTTGTTCTTTTATCCATACCATATATATCTTTTGATTTTCTATGTATCTAGTCTTGTACTTCTGCTGTTCGAGTCCTATTGAGTTGACGTGGTAATTATTGAGGTTTATTCTCAGTCGACAACAATTACAGTCATTCATTAGAACTATAGCAAGCGGGTTTATGAGATACTCCATAATTGATTTTCGACTAAAATCATATGCTTTCGCTATAATGAGTCTTATCTATTGGCGTGGCAATAATTGATTTGCAGGCAATTATTGCAGCTATTCGCAAAGATCTAAAAAAAGTGAGACTTATGATATTTTTTTCCATCATATATCTTTGATTATTTATCCCACTAGTTTAAATAGTATGACAAGTTAGTTTTCAATTATATTCTGATTGGAACTATTTTCTCAATAATCAAATTCTTATCAATTGATTGATATCTTACTACTCCAATCAGTAAAAAAAAAAAAAAAAAAATTAAATTTCGAGGACGAAATTTTTTTGTAAGGAGGGTAGGATGTAACAACCTAATTTCATCATAAGTTACATTCTTGATATCAGATTAATCCCAAAATAAATGCGTTGTGTTTGACTCATTTTTCTATATTTTTATGATTTTCTTAAAATTTTTAAGATAGTCACTTAAAATAATATTATTTTAATCACCGGTGGGTCCTACACATATTTTTACTAGTCTCTCTTCTTTGATTTGTAAAGATTAAGTTTGACTTTTTTTTGGGTTAGTTTAATTTGAAATTATAATATTAAATAACTCTAATAACCTATTATTAGTATTCATTTGTCCTATGCCTATTTTGTTTTATTCACCCATACCTTACTTTACCATACTTGTCCTTTGGACAAGCATGACAACCATCATCTAATCCCTCATATCCCTCATTTATTATATTTTTTTCTTCCCTTTCATTTGTTTTCTCCCTTTCATTTTTTATTCACCTCCTTTTTATTTTTTTACTCCAACTCAAGAGAAGAAGAAAAGAGAAGAAGAATAAGAAAAGAGAAGAAAAAGAAAAGAAGAAGAAGTTCCCTAGCCTCAAGATAGGCTTACCTTCTCTAACCAATCAAGGCAAGTAAAATCACATCCCCTCTCATGTTTTATTTCTTGATTTTAAAATCATTTTCCACTTGCCGTTAGAAAATATGTATATATATACATTTATTTATTTATTCATTATCATGTTTTAAAGAGAGAGTTTCATATAAGTATTACATTAAATTTACTAAAATATTTCTTTTATGCAAGCTATTATATTAGGTCATAATTCCTTTATGCTAATTCATGTTTACTTGAAATATATATACATTAGTAAGGTTTAATAAATTTTGCTACTTTCCATACCATGAAATCATTATAGAATTTGGAAAATTCATTCATTCTAACATTTTATACTCCATCATACTTGCATTGACACATGCATACTAGTTACTTGTACAACATATACGAAATTATGCCGGACTTTCCTTATTAGTACATACACGTCTTGATAGTGCCATGGATCTTGACTTGCCTGTTAACTTGATTTTGACATTCCATCATATTTACTTCGACGTATACATACTAATTATTTGTACAAGATACATGAAAATATTCCGGATTTTCCTTGTTAGTATATACACATGTCTTGATGGTGCCATGGATCCTAACTTGCCTGTTAACTTGATTTTGACATGGACCACATCTTGCTTGTTACTAGACATGTATATGTATTAATCTTGACATGATTAGTTTATCATATTCCGGATTGATTTGCATGTAAAATAACTTGAAATCTTGGGTTATGGGAGAACTAAAGGGTGGACAAATATTGTATCGTGAAAGGTTTAGGATAGGTTGCGCAACCGAAATAGGGGCCCATCCGCGGGGGCGCCCGGGTGGTACTGAGCCATCATCTCTTGTTTAGTCCATGTTGATGGGACGACCGATTACTCAGTAATCGGTATCTGCTTGAGTGCTTAGCGGCACGGCTGGTTCAGTGCCAGCATCTTGGCCGGGTCCCGGGTATGCACGAGTACTTTCACGATACGAGTCATTTCTTCACCAGTTAGTTCAAATATAAAATAAAATATGATATTAACCTAGACTTGATATGTATTAGTCTCCGTACTTGATATCGATCACATACGATACAGATCTATTTCTTCACCAATTAGTTCACCATGCATGTGCATATGCTTTTTACATCAATTCATATTTTACTTGTTAATACATATTGCATGCTCTCTACCATACAAGTCTATTTATTCACCATTAGTCTCCATACTTGATAGCATGTACATTCTTTCTTAATATCATTACTTGATCATTTAATATTTTCCACACATGCGCATAGTTTCATATCCACACCCATATCTTACCTACTTGTTTATATTACACGCTCCGTACTTCTTATTATTTTACTTGCCGGGTTTGACCCTGAGCTCCCTCACACGCTCAGGTACTGAAGATGTGAGCGAGGATCTGCCACTGCATGATTCGTACTTTCTAGAGCAGACCGAGCAGCAATAGATTTATAGGCCTCCGCTTTTGTATTTTTGGTTTGGTATGTATCACTCCTTTGGGACTTTATTTCTAACTTTTGTATCAGTATTGTACTTGTTGTTGCTTATCTTAGACATGTATATCTTCTCTTTTATATGGCAGTAGACTAACTTCCAAGATCCTGATTGATTACTAGTATTCAATTCCATTCATGTCTTCTTTTACATATTTATAGGCCTCGTGCACGTCGACTTACACGTGCCCGCCGGTAACGCACTCCGTTTTCGTATCTCTCCGGAAAATGGGGCGTTACAAATATATAGGAAAAGTATCCTGATGTTGATCCCACTGAGTTTCTAGCACTACCTTTCCACTTTGTAAAAGGAACCCCTTCAAAACATGGGAGTCGCCTTTCTTTGTCAAACTATTAATTTCTAGAATCTAGACCAACTTTTGCTCTTAGATGTTTCCTACTTATGCTTTACTAATTGCACCCACTTTACCTTGAACCATACAGTAAAACTTCCATGGAAAAACAACAAAGTCTATGCATACATTACCAAAATGATCCTAATACAAACCCATATATCAAGAGAGCAACAAGCAAAAAGTACTATAGGGACCATCCAAAAATCTATATATCATATAACAGCAAAGAAATAAAACCATTTGTTTTCCATAGAATCGTACAGTTCATATTGTTCATTCTAATGCTTGAGCAAGAAAATTAGCTAAATGACATTTGTATATATTTATCACCAATGGAGAAACATATATTCTTTTAACATCTAATATCCTGTTTCTGTTTTCATTCATACCTTGTATGGAACTTATGCATTCCAAAAACATGCTAGAAGTAAATATACAAATTATTGAGCCTTAAGAAGGGAAAAATAGAAAACATCGTAGTATACTGGGATAGATATATTGATTGAGGAATGTTAAAAAAAAAACATTTTAATTAGGCTTATTCCTTACTGTACTTTACAACAATTCATGTTAACGAATATTTTCAGGAAAAATACTTATTAGTGATGAATATATATACAAATACATATAGTTCAGGAAGATAATTGAATTGTAAGTTTGCACTCATTATTACAGTGGCATACCTAACTCAATATCTTTGTCATTTCCATACTCGACCACGAAGCCATGATGTGAATCTAGTGTTGATCCACCTACTTCTGAAAAGAATACTGCAGCCAAAGATTAAAACAAAAAAGAATCAGAATCTTGAACATACTTCAGCAGCAGCTTATTATTATTTGTTAAATATATAAAAATATGCATGATTTGTCACCATTGGATATGGGGCATATAAATTCCTCCATAAGCTTGTTAAGCATAGCTTCCAGGCCAAAATCATCAAGCACAGCACCATATTTATTCATTGTATTTGGCTTCATTGTCTTAAATTTAGCTGCATTGATCCACTTTTCAAAGTTCTCCACCTAAGAAATCAGGGCAGTTTCTCATAAAAGGTCATGACAAGGATAGGAGTGAATACATTCAGCAATATAAGAACATCCATCCGTCTGAGTCAGATGCTGCAAAGAAGGCGGTTGATACCTCAGCTAACAGCAGCTCACAGAACCTTGGCTGAAGCATCGCAAATGAGTACACACCGGGAGAGGGTTCTGACAGTATATTTCTGAAACTTTCCTCGTTGTTGTCCCTAATAGCATTAAGAAACGATGGGATGAAAAAGGTCGAAGGATTCATGTTGTATAACTCCTTATGCAGAGGCTGCAGAAAAGACATATCAGATTGAACAATGACATCTTACATAAAGAGAAAAGCAAGGATTTGCCACCAAAAACTGAACAAGTATATTTAAACAAAACTATTGACAGAACAGTACGAAGTCCTACACTAGTATAATCCATGATATTCTTGAGTGAAACATAATATGCCAGTATCAATAAACGGAAGCTCAATTTAAAATATAATTCAATAGTCCCACCTGCATACTGTATCTAAACAGAAAATTTTGTCGCCAAGTCCATCAGACCTAAACAACCAATTCTAGAAATTGCTTAACAAGAAAAATATGTAAAATATATCAAAGATAGCCTGAAAAGCACAAAAGTATTGTCTGGAGCAGGAAAAAAGAAAGCAGAACTATATGATACATACTGCTGAAATAGCATTAACAAGGATAACATGCTAGCCAACTGAGCATAGCTCAAGCAGCATAGTTACTTCTCTCATGGGAGGTCACGTGTTTGAGTCTTCCCACAGGCAGTGAGGAGGGAATTGTTTAATTAAATTTGCAAATGTGCAAAGAAGAAGCATACTTTCTCAAGGGCTCGGAATCGCAGCATATGGAGTCTGCCAGAGGTCTGCAGAGGCGTACTCATGACATCCAAAAGCGGCACAGGAAGGCTAAAGCAGCTCGTAATGTTAGTCATATGAATTGGTACAGTCAAAAGAGTTTTGGAATTTTCTTCCACCCAAGTTGGGAGCTTCTTTCCCCACTATGGTGGGGTGCCTTTCCTCCTATATGGAGGCTATCATGTAAATTATGTAAATCTACGAGCCACTAAAAAAAGATAACACGCTAAATTATAGTGGAATGCTCATCCCAAGTAATGTTCAGAACTGGACTAAATCAACTAATATTCTAGTAGATCCAAAGGAAATATGAATGGTCCATAAATAATCTGACTTGAGGAGTTGGCATTAAAAGCAGTTTCCACATTGAGAAATTCGCACTAAAAAATACTATGCCAACAAGTTAAACAAAACAAACAAAAAATTTTGCCCATATAATCAGCTAAAACTCATCTATGAATTTAACAAACTTCTAATTGAAACTACAAAATAAATCTAGAATTACAAAATAATGGAAATATGTCAAGAGGACAAACCTGGAATGCCGACATTATCCTTTGCCTATATTCCTTATGCTTTTGAGCCTAATAAAGAAGTGAAAACATAAAGGTATCACTAGGCAGTAAAAATAATTATACCACAAGACCAAAAAAGACTAGGAAGTAACTAATATTCTAGCAAGGAGTCAACAACATGCGTAAAAAAATGGGCATACTTCGGTGCTAAATTCTTTAAAGGAACCAACGAAATGTCCGTGCAAACAACATTACCAATGTACCATCCTATCAAGCGATGGTTGACGCAATATCAGGCAGATTTGTGGTATGTTTTGGTTTGTTGTACGATGTTCTGTACGCTGCTCTGTGCACGAGATGGATGGGTATGCTTAATCAGAATTTGAGGTCATGGTCTGAGAGCAATTTAATTCCTTTTCAATAACCATGCATGTACTATTCATATGCATGTGGAAAAAAGAGTATATTTTCCCATAATGTAAGTCTTGATAACAGCAAATAAGTCGCATTAAGAAAAGGATACCAAGCTTAAAATCTCACAATAGGTATCAGCCAGCGGTTTATGTTATAAAAAATTGATAATCTTAGACATATCATATCAACAAAATCATCAATATTGGCAATATCAGAACCAACATTATAGGGTATGTTGCACCGAAAACATCCAAATCAACTAAAATTTTCACGATCCAGTCGGTAGGGGATACAAAACTATCAAAATTGATGTCGATAAAGGTTGATGATTCATGGCATCAAAATAGACTATCAGCAATATCAATATATATCAGTAATATCAAACCGATATTATATACTATATTGCGTATTAGGTAGCTGAACATTAGATACAATATTTCTGATATATTATCGGTATCGCCTGATATTAAACCTAGCCAAATACATAAAAAAATCTCATTGAATCAATTAATCCTTAGTTCTCTTCTTTATTTCTTAGATCGCTAGTTTTGGTTATCCAAATAAGGAATGCACCATAAACATTTGCACACAATCCTTGATCACAATTCGAAGAATTGTGCAAAATTATTTCTCAATAACGCCATATCGTATGCCTCAAAAGCTAATACGATATTTATTAACTGATATTAAAACCTTGATTTGATATATGCCAAGCTAAACTTCTTATAATTTACTAACTTATCACTTAGGCATTCTTGATCATAAAATGAACAGCTTTTTAGCAACTCCCAATTGTGTGACTTCTTGGCCCATGTAGTTAGCATGATAAATAGGGCAGATCAACCATTTGGTAGCCCTTTATACGTTATATGCCCCATTGCGAAGGCATATTCAGATCGTATTTCAGATCCACAATGTCCTGAAAGGAGTTTCCAAATATCATGTATATAACTTGAATGCTACCAATTAATATCCTAATGGACTTAAATTCGACAAGGGAATGCTCAGCAAATTATGTTCAGAACATGAAAACAAAAGAAGGATAATCTTCATTTAAAACGTCAGATTTGCTGCTTTCTCCTGATTGGGAATATTCTCATGTCCTTAGAGTTAATGTCGTCTTTTCTGGTCTAGTATCTTAATACTATCATCATACACCATAGCTACTAAGTTTTGAAGGATCAACTAGATAATGAATTTTCTGAAGGAGTTAATTTTTAAGTTGAGACAAATCAGCTTTAAATGACACAAGCCAACAAAACATCAAAAGTTGATGACGCCAGAAAGTCCATGTTTGAATTTTGATTAAGTGGGAAGACCTATGAAGAAAAACTATCATAAGATTGACGAAATTAGGTCTCCAAATCAAGCGTCCTGCTTCTTATTACAGAAACTTGTTGAATTTAAAAATTCATATATATAATAGAGAAATACTGCTGCAGAAAATAAGATTGAAAAGATAGGAAGAAATAAAACATGAAATTATGAATATCAGACTACAAAGAATTTAGGAACCGCATGATTTATGGACCCCTTTCCGTTGTATCAAGTTCATGTACAAAGTAACAAATCATGATTCTCAAATCCTGAAACCATGCACTTAATGAATAAGGATTTGGTGGTTCTGGCACATCATTCCGATGGCAAAGGTATGATGACGAGGAACACAATAATGGCCTCAAAAGTTTGACAAGCAATTATTCCTCCATCGGGATTTAAGAAGGAAAACTGTTCTACAGCCTTGGAAGCACGAACACGAATAAGGACACGGGACTTAATTCTGAAAAATTAAGGAAATGGGTACGACAAGGACTCAGCAAAGAAATATAACATAAGCATACATTAATCTCGACATACTAATTTCACTACTTAAATATCAAAAAAGAAAGTTCAGCACCTAGAATAGCAAAAAACATTGATCCATAAAGAACATAAACATTAATTATGTTACATTCATTAAAATTTAATAAAATTATATAAACATCCAATTCTCTCACTACATGAAGAGGAAACGAGTTGTATAAACAATTTCAAGGCTACTTTTTGAAGTGTTGGTGTGAAAGAACCATAGGTAACACACTAAATGTGAGGATCTATACTTCCCCTAGATTTGAAAGAGTCATCGTTGCTAAATGGGTCAGCTTTTGATGCAAACTTGCAAACTCAACAGCAACCTTTTCATGTTCCGGTGTATCAACAAGCAATCTCTTTATGCATATGTTTCTTTCAATAGTTAATTCCTCTTCCATATGGGGAGGAAGCCTAGTTAGATCCTCTTGTAACAATATATCACTATAATATCTAGAATGAAAATAAAGAACAATTTATTAGAAACAAGTCACAATAGTTCCAAATATAGGTAAAACCGTAAAAATATAATGAATCGACAATAATATAGTAGCCGAGATTCAATCAAAATGCTAGGTAATGGAGTGGGTTGTTGTTTATTTCCATCGATCCGCCAGAAATTGATACATCACAATATAAAAAGTAGACTCTTGCTCATGTTATATTACATCATGACAACATATTACCTTCTTCACTTTTTCTATCATGATATCCCACATATCTTAAATCAAATGAGGACATAAACTAACTGGGTCACAAGCTCTTAGCATATCATATATTGGATTGGTAAGAAAGTTAGTAATCAACTTGATGCCATCAGCAATCATCTAATACTTCCTCTGGTACAAATATTGCATTAATAAGCCCACTTCTCACACATTACTATTGCTTGAAGATTGTGCTTATTAGCTTAAATCTTTTAAGCATTACAATAGTAGAATCAAAATCAGTTTCAGCAACTGAAAGCAATTTCAAATGCATAAATTAATAGTACATTGTTAATCTCATGGAATAATTATTAATGAAATTCTTCACCGCACCATCATGTCTTCAGAAATATAACTAATCCAATAGTATTGTTCATAAGTCAATGTATTGTCCTCAACAACTTTGGCCGCACAAATATTCTTTAATACAAGATTAAAAGTAGAACAACAAAGGGAGTCCAATGAATGAGGAGATAGTGTTTCAATTAGACACCCAGTCACCTTATAATTTGACGCATTGTTTGTGATCACTGTGACAATATTTTGGAATTCAACCTGCATGATTACCTCCACCAAACTTGCAATAAAAAAATTTGTCTTTGACTTCTCCAATACAATCAATAGCTTTAAGAAATATAGGTTAACTATCTGTCACTATCATAAAGTTGATTTTCGGTCTTCTTAAAAAAACTCAAACCATAACTAACAATTATGATTCCCTTTGTAGACCAAGTACTACTATTTGCAACCATGATAAAAACTCTTGCATAATGAGGATTCCTCATAAAATGGGATGGCAATCCCCCTGTGTAGAGCATCCTAACAATCTCAGTTTGCAGTTCTTATCGAGCATCAAGATTAAGGAATTCCATGAGAGTGCTACCACTAGCCTCACTAGTCCTGTCTTTTATTGAAGGGTTGTTTGTGCTTCTCCGTAACTAATGCCATCAAAGGATGATAAAGATGGCAGGGTTGTGCACTTCGTTCTTATTCTACTCTTAGAAATTTGAAGATATCATTTCCAGTAACTTCCAAGTATTTGGCTACTCCTTAATTTTTTTTATTTTCAAAATATGAGTTCTAGCCCTTGTATAAGAACCCATGTAAATTAATGAATAATAGTTACACTAAAATTTAAAATTTCCTCCTTTTTCAGCTTTCTCCAATTTTGTTAACAAACTTTGACAAAGATTTTCCATCATCTACCTTTCATTGTAGAGGTAGCTAGGATCTAGCACTACCACTATCAGTACCGCTTGAAGACATTATTTCATATGATGATTAAAATTACCTACAATTGACGTATAAATCAAATAGATAAAAAAATAATATGTTATATTACACTAATCATCTAACATTAATTATCTCCAGGATTTTGTTTTCAAGGACCAATTAGAATTTCATATAATTGATGTATAAATAAATTAGATAAAAAATAATATGTTACATTAAACAAATCTTCTAACAGTAATTATTTCTAGGATTTTGTTTTCGGGAACTAAACTTGGAATTAATTCATGCAACCTACCAGACTACTCAACTTGGAGTTCATAATTCATATGTAGCCATAATATCTAATTAGCATGAGAAAAAATTACTATGGATCAGATTTGAGCAAAAAGATAATGCGGATCAGATTTGAGCAAAAAAATTTTACAAATCAGATTTAAGCTAAAAATTATGGCAGATCAGATTTGACCAAAGTATTTACTGCAGATCAAATTCTGATGTCTTGGATTTTTTTTATTATTATATGCAGGAAATACTGCAGATTAAATCTTTTGTACAATAATATGAAGGAAATTATAGCAAAACATAAAATCTTGAGTTTTGCAAACAGAATAAAAACAAACCTCTGTTGATCGAAGATGAGAAATCGCAAGGGAAAATTTATCCCGAGCCCAAAGATCGATGCGAGAAAGAGAAAGCTTAAACTCGGATAGAGAGCCTCGAAAAGAGTCTCCAAGTGACAAAAAGAGAGGATTTATGGCCAACAACTGGCCAGCTGATAACGAGATCGAAGTGATAGAAGGAACTCTAGACACCAGCGAGAGAGTTAACTATAACCCGAAACTCTATCGATCTAAGTTAGAGAGAGAACAAGCAAATCGACGATTTAAGTTAGAGTGAGAGAGCGATCGAATCGATCCTCTTTGTTTGAATTGTGATCTAGCACAAGGGTATCTCAATCAGATTGAATCGAGATCGATGGAGATAAGTACTTGAGGGAGAGATCGAGTCACGAGAAGGGTGGATCATTGATTGATTACAATGTACAATCTAGAGAACAAGAGGGAAAGAGATGAGAGTGTCCGCAGAAAAGATGAAAGAAGTAGGGACCGAGAGTTAATAGGCTTGTTTTGTTTTTTACAAAAATGTCATCAACAGATCCCCTTCTTATCCACCCAAAATCCCAACCGAGTCCAAAATGTTTTCTTTACAATGGACTTGCCACCTGGTGAATCGAACACACATTTTGCCGTGTCTGAGGCGAGTCTGCGTTGGACACGTCTTACCAACCAGTTTGGCAGCCCATGCTTCCTAGTCTACAACAGAACTTAGAGAAAAAAGCATATAAAGAAAGCAAAATGAGGCAACCATCCATCACCAAATTTAAACCAGAATGCACAAGATGACATCTCTTAGGAAACCGATAACATTAAACACACATGATTTGACACATTAACAACATAAAATAGTTCAGCCATACTCGACTAGGGACTTGGTTGTAACAAACTATTCTGGAATCCACTTATTCTTTCATAACAAAACCTCTATTTGATTCTTCCATTCCAAGGTATTCATATCACCACATGTTAACTACCACAGGATAAAATGCAAGAATATGTGCCCAATCCCTAGGTTATATAAAACCAAAATATAAGCCTTATCCACTCCTATATGCTGGCACCCAAATTTGCCCTGATAAAGTAATCAAGATCAAATGGTCGAGGTTTCTTGCTATTGCATAATGTCACCTGTAATATTACTGCTGGGAGCTTCTTTAAGAGAAGCAGTGTTATAAAGGCGAAAGCAAGGCCAAGCCGATGTCCCATATCACCTGAGGCGAAATGCGCCAAAAAAGGCATTAGCCCAAGCAAAGCAAGGCAGCAAGAGTTAAAAAAGGGACAAAACAATATTTATAAATGGTTTCTCAGTTTAGAACATTCTTATAAAATAATACATGGCAAGGTAAAGCAGATAGGTAAATCTTTAACATCCCTCATTCGTAAGAGCTCCCCACCAATATCAATTGGCAATGGTTTCTCATTTAAGAACATTCTTATAAAATAATACATGGCAAGGGAAAGCAGTTAGGTCAATCTTTAACATCCCTTATTCGTAAGAGCTCCACATCAATATCAATTGGCAATTTAATTTTGTAATTAATAAGATACTACCTTAATCTCATAAAAGAAACAATACATGACAGCATAAAGCTTAACACTACAAACATAAAAAATATATATCTAGGCATTGAGCACAAGGCCACGAATAAATTTATTAAGTCGTGAGAAAGCATATTATGGAACTTTTAATTACTAATTTCAGAAAATCAATTTGATAGAAGTATCGAAGACAAAGATAACTAAGGTGAGCACCCTTGGTGCCTTGCTTTCGTCGCCTGAGGCGCAAAGGCAAGCACCTCATGTGCTTGCCTTAGTAACATATAGCATCTGGCTACACAACAAAGTGCCAAATCCAGAAAACACCTCCTTGGGTGCCTGAGGCACCAAGGTGCATTGCTTTTAAGCACTGAAAAGAAGCCATACGAAATGGCTCTTTCCTTCCTTGCAGGTATGGTAAAACATAAGAGAATAACTTCTAGGGATAGTAAAAAAGAACAATGATGATTTTCATAGAAAATACTATTGAGAAATACTTGAACCATATATATAGTAACTGACAACTGTCTTTGACAAGTCCAACCACTATAAGGTAATTGAACAATTATCAGCAATTTCTTTTTCAATCAGTGATTGAACAATAATCAGTAACTATAAATATTACTCTCTTTCATGTTTCCACTATTTCAATTGAAAACAAGGTCCTAAGCATAAGGAATCAGAATCAAACAATATATCATCATCAATACGATATTGCATCTTTGAATAAGATCCCACATTGGCCATTTTCTGCCCCTTCTTTTGCACAAGAAGGAATACCAAATCAATCCATTAGATCATGAACCTTACTGGACCAATATCAATATGCACAGGGTTCCCACTCCAAAACAACAGTGCAAACTGAAAAGTTGGAATTTTCAGAAATTCGACTGCCAATACAATTATTCAAGAAGGTGTTGCAGGAGAAAAGATAATGCCTAATTGACTCCACATAGAGTTTCTAAATTAAATCCAAAGATGCTTAATGAATATGGTTAAAAAGGCGCACATGCACACAAGCGCGCACATGCACACAAGCACGCACATGCACGCGCATGCACACAACCGCGCACGCACGCACATATATATAATTGTCTCCTAGAAGAGAGCATGCATATGATATGGATGAGATAAGGATTCACGGTTAAGAAGCTAGGAGATGGAAACAATACATAGATGGCAAAACTCTAATAAGGCATGGTTCAATTGCATAGGCTGTTTTGGGCTATGGCAACAGTCCTTCAGAGTTTGTATAGTTCCTTCCAAGCTTCTTCTTGTGTATCTATTATTTATTTTTCCTTCTACACTCTCTGAAATGTGAAACAGTCAGCTTTCTCACCTACCCAACGATTCGGGAAACCCCCCTTCATTCATCGCAGCTTTCCGCACCATGCATTGCTTACACAATATAGAAAACCTTGCCGATACCAGTTGATTCCATGGAACCTTCTGAGATGAAGTCCCAATGGGGATGATGATAAGCGCGCCCATGGGCCAATTTTTTTGGCCCGCCTTATTCAAAATTTCGAATTAAAAAAGAAATATACATATGTATTCCAATAGAAAACCAAACACATTTCAAAACAGAAATACAGATCCCATATACTCCTCCTTCCTCTCCCCTTTGCTAGACTCAGTAATAATAGAGCTCCACTTTCATTGCCCTATCACATTAAAGTCAAGGCTATGCAAGGAGTGCAAGTGGGTTGGGTAGACCCAGAGCCAACTAGGACATATTTTGAATTATTTTTAATGCAACACATATTCAAAATCTAGGCAATGGGTTGATGATGGATCCAAAGTGAAGCACAACTCCAATCTAGTAAATATGCTTCTGATAGTTCAATAAACAGAAAAATACCCAATTGCAGCAGATGAAATTAACTACAAAACCAGTATGGGAAAATCACTAGCATTATGGACCAAATCCCCGAGATCTAAACCTATTCCGTGTAATTTTTATACTGAAGCCATATCTACGTAAGACACAAATGGGTGGTTATCTTTTAGATGGTACAAGTTGATTACAGCAAACTCTCATGTCTGTGTCATACCTGTTAGCATGTCCATGCTCGTGCTTCAGTCTGTCATGTCTGCCATTTCGTATTTCTTCATACTTATCAAGTCATGACACAAAACTGAATAACAGACAAAACTAAATAACAGACCCATTTGCACCCCTAGCCACAGTCTGTCCAAATAAGGAAAGCGAAACATTATCCACCTGTTTTCTTCAGGTAATGGGCATAGAGCACTGGAATTTATCATTACTTTCTGCTCTTCTAGCTGGTGACTGACCTTTATCACCCACCATACTCTTCAACACAACTTTCTCAATTATTAAAATGTCCTATGTTGTGATAATTACATAATTGAGGCATTAAGCAATCTGGTAACCAGTTTCACTGGATGGGATTGACAGTGATTCCGCATGATATTATATATGTAAGTTTCTTTGTATATTTTGAAGAAGTGCAACAGCATCTGCCATAAAAAATTGAATTAAACTAGGAAGCATGATTATTTCTAAGGCCAAGTTGACTTGTGCTGAACACGTACACCCACATACTGAATACAACTCTCCTTATCACGTCAATGTTGATTTCTGCATAATATCCTAGAAATTAGAAATCAATTTTCCAAACACCAACAAAGGAGTCTCCTTTGCCACTAACACACTCTGTTTTCGGGGAAAGAGGACCATCACCAGTTTAGTGACAAAATAATTATTTTCCTTACAAAAATTCTTGTTGTGCATTTCAAGTAAAGTTTGACTCATGACTCATAAGAGAAAACTTCCTAGCGGGAAAAGAAAAAGCTTAAGTATCACGGTTCTGCAATTTTTATATGATATAAGATGAAAATGGAAATCCTGAAATAGGTTACTAATGAGTAATGATCAATCAGAAATCTGTCTTATTTTTACAACAAATACCATTCACTGCAGTAGAATGGTGAAATAATCAGGACATGAAAGTATAAGACCAATTCATAAAGGTATTCATTGTTGGCAGCAAAACCACAGTTTGCAAAAAGTTAGCAATATTAATCATGAAAAATGATTTGAATAAACTCCATATCTGGACATGCACATCAAATCTATTCAGCAAACTCGAGTTAGCTCTGCATTTTTTGTGTTTACTGTTATAGATAAACATATTAGATTTCTTACATAATGCTAGACATGCATTGGGTCATTTTTCTCTTGAAAAAACAAACATGGATCATAATAATGAGCATTAGCTAGAAAACAGTAGAATCATAGCAGAAATTTTGAAATTCCATCCAACATAAACAATTAACAAATAGTTAATGATACAAAAGGTCCTCTTCCAGCTTCTCTTTTGCTTTCACAGCGGAAACCGATCCACAGGAAAAATCCAGCACCACCTTCCCTCCAATTGTCAGACTCAAACACTCCAAGTTAAGAAGCACAAACTCACCGTTGGGATGTCATGTCCATGTCGGGCGTATATCCGACACAGACACACCACAAACATACCAAAAATCGTATTGGACACACCATATAGCGTGTCCAATAAAATAAAAAAAGAAATGTTGTCATTGTCGTGTTCGTGTTTCTTGTAAGTTGTATTAGGAAAAAAAGAGTTAAATGATCTGAGAAAATCAAAAATAAATATTACTAAATTGGTAACATCTACTTATACCAAGTTAGTTTTATGAAATATTTTACATTTTTATGGTCAAAGATCTTGTTTGATTTATATATTTGAAAAAATAATTTTTTGCATCCATAATAATCCATGACCTGCTGTTATCACCATTTTTTTTTATCTTTATATCCTTAGAGGGAAAGTAAGAGAGATAGCATGACTTATCTCTTATAAAAGAATGAAGAGACATGAATCTTATTTTTCTCCAATGTCATGTCATGTGTCTGTATCTGTATCCGCATCCGTATCCGAATCTATGTATGTGTCCATGCTTTCGAGACTCCAAGTCCAAGCCGAGACCATTACCATCTCCATCCTCTAATTCTAATTCAACCCCAAAAGAAAAGGGGAAAAAAATCAAATTTTGAAAAGAAAAAACAAACTAATAGAATCAAACCTAGGGTTTCAGACTAACCTTACCAGGAACGTAGACGAAGCTCTTCATTCTGTTCTCGGCATCGTCAATGTACTTCTGGTTGGTCTTGTAGATCTCGCTACAGCTGCTAATGGAATTGGTTCTCACTTCACCACATCAAGGAGATGCATGAACCATTGATTGGGAGGTGACTCACATGGTGATCCAAGCTCAGGCCGTGCACATTCAAGCACAGTTGGGCTCGACGGTCGCCATTGCAGCTCCCCCAAGCAGAGGCCCTTCTTCCTTGATTCAAATCGAATTGAGGAGCCTCCAGGGTTAGGGTTTTGTATCTGGTTATTTATGGTGATGGCGCATCATGGGTAGGATTAGGGTTTTGTATCGACTATGAGTTGAGCAGGCTATAGGTAGGGTTAGGAGTATGTTAGAGGCAAAAAATGTCTTTTCCACAAGCGTGTGTCATGTGACTTCTAAAATCACAGTCCCCTCACTTCATTAACTCTTTCAGGAACCAAAGTGCTAATAAAAAAGTTTATGGGTAATAAGTTCTACACACCCCATAGTACAAAGAGTCTTGGTGTAATTATCCCTATATTTAATTGTGAAATCTACTTTTAATGATAATTGAGAAATTATTAAGAAAATTAGAAATGCTTGTCTTTTAGTTGAAGTTTGCAAAGTAGAATTAAGATTTATAAACAACCTTGCAAAAAATTTAATGTAAATCCAAAAAAATGCCACAAAATGCTGAACATAGATGAATTCTACATATTTATTGTTACATGTTGCTGCTACTTATATAATAATTGTTGATGCATATATTCTTGCACTAAATGTATTAAATCTCAATAGTTAATTAGAGAAATTGAAGATTATGAATAGAAGATTGTTGTAGCTATACAATATATACTTCAAGGTTTTCACGATGGTACCGTTCTTTTATCTGGTTGCTATTATCCTACTATTACTAAAGCAGTCATGAATATTCATTTAATTCAATAATGTCTTACTAAACTCAATGATATTCATTTTGGACCTATAGTATTAAAATTGGAGGCAAAATTTGGTAAATATTATTTGCCTATTCCTGTTATTTCTGGGTTTGGTGTACTTATTAACACTTATATGAAAGAAATGTCTCTAAGTAACTTATTTGACCTTTTATATAGTGAACCAAGTCAAGAAACTGTGCAGTTTTAGTTTAATTTAAGTACTATTTTAAATAATAATTTGGAATTATAATTCAGGTTTGGACTCAGTGCCAACCCCAACCCCAACGAAGATCTAGCACATCCAAAAGTAAGAATTTTCTATTAAGGAACTCCCTGATTTAATTCAATAATTAGTAGAGGTGGTAGCTTAGAATCATCATTATTGACGAAAGAAGATTCTGAACTTGATAGATATTTAAATACTCCATTAGTAGAATGTATGAGTAATATCCTTACTTGATATTTTAAAATGGTAGAAGTAAATTGGATAGATATTTAATCCATCGTTTTCATCATGGCTCGTGAACTTACTATCAGTGCAAGTGTAGTATCCTATCCGAGAGCGTTTTCAACACATGAGGACAGTTGATCAATGATCACAAGACATAAACACAGTGCAAGCGCTCATGTGTATATGGTATTCGTCGACAAAGAAAAGACAACAAGACATAGAAGCCTAATATGGCAGAACAAGCATTATAAAAACTTAGAAATAGAAAAGGCAAAGTAGAACAAAAATCATACTTTTTTCTTTAGGAAATACTTGCACATTATCGAAAATAGATTAATAGTTGTCAACCTAGTTGAAATGTACTCAAACTATTGTGATGCAATATTTTCCTAAATTATTTATTTGAGCAACATATATCATGCTAACTGTAGAATATCAATTTAATGATTGATAAAGGTTTATTTATTTTTTAAAAAATAACATATGTGTTTTATATTTTACCTACTTTTCCCTTTTTTCAACTTTTCTTTGTATTTTTATTTAATTTAAAAAACAATGCATGTCTGAGCCAGATAGGGGGTAAAGCCCGAGCTAGGCCACCCATTAGGATGCCCCTATAGCCATGTATTGTTGAGTTGAAGCCCAAATTCCTATAGCCTATTTCTTGCTTTCGAACATGTATGTGCTGGCTGGAAAATGGGAGGATATCACACAATAACAAAAGGCTTGGAGGAGAGGAGAGTAAGCTGAGACGATGAGCTGATGCTAACAATCATTATCAAGTATGTTGTTCAAGTTGTCAAAATTTAACATTTAGTCAATTATCAAACACCACAAATTTCCTTAAGGCAAAAAGTGTAAACACTTGCAAAGAAATTTAAAATACACCTTTCTTTACAAGGAATGCATTCATTACTTCTCATTACAAACAAAGCAACCCCCACAATGAACTTTTGACACACCAAATGCATTAACTCGTCGCATCAACGAACCCTTGCACACTTTCAACTTCAGATCTATCTAAGAACACTAGAATTGAGATACTAGCAAATAAGAAAGCTGAAGAATAAATTGACAAATGCAAAAAAGAAAAAAAAATGGATGGAAAAATTAAGTTGCCGAAGCCTGTGCGCACTGCAAGTATTGATTCCAAATCCATATTAATCGAAGAGGCAAGAGAATTCTCATTCGGATCCAAGAAAAAGGGTCAGAATATTCAAAATTTAATGAAGGAGAGAATTTTTATGGTTGAATTCAAAAAAAAAAATAATAATAAACTTAGTGATGAAATTGAAGAAGTGGTGAAAAGCAATAACTTGATCCCAAGAATAAGCATTCTTGATGAGAGCCCAATGAGGAGTTCTTTGCTCTGTTGATCTGTTCTCACTCCCACCATGATTGTCTCCCATCTCTCTCTTGCTCCTCTCATCATCATTTTCATCTCTCTTTCTGTATGGAGAAAGTTCATTCATTTTGCCTCACGTGCGCTGCATGCGAGGTCATACTAGACTGTCCCTTGACACTGTTTGGATTTTGGTGGTCTTTCTGCTAATAAAATTCTTAAGGGAGTACTAGTGCAATGTAAGTATAAGGATAGTTTCTACAATTAACCATAATTATATAGTAAATATTCATTTCCGCATAACTTCGTCTAGACCACTTAATCACTGCATAACCATTCACGTATTATGCGCCCACATTGCATGCGTAATGAAACTGTATTTTAGAACATTGATTTTCACTCTCCCCATACTTACAATATATATATATATATATATATATATATATATATATATATATATATATATATATATATATATATATTAATTTAGACTTTTAGACTCAGCTTTTCGCTTTAAATCATGAACTTCGACTCTTCCAGAGAGGAAGTTACTTTGATAGTGATGCCTTCTCCTTCGACATGGTAAATGTCACTCCTCCACTTTCAAGCTCACCTTCTTCAAGATACACAACAGAAGTGGCTTAAAGTGCTTCACTTTTGCCCTCACTCTCTCCTAGCAGAATACCCCTAACCTTTTTTACCGCAATAGGTACATAGGGAATAAGATCGTAAAGAATATGAGCAAAAATAACTAAAGTTATTAACTATTCAAGTTTAATAAATTACAAAAATGACACCAGAACTCTAACTTCAACATGGCACAAATCTCCGGAGCCAGAGAGCTATAAACATTAAAATTAATTAATATGTCTCATTGATACTTTTAATTTTTGGATCATCAACAAAGTCTCCATGTTATGGCAAGACCCTTTCTTGTCATAAATTTCCTTAGAGAGAAAGTGGGAGGGCTAACTCCGCCAATGCTATGCACTGCATGTCCCAAGTCAGGATAAAGGAGAAGGGTTGTGGTAGGCCATTGACAGCCAACGTAAAACATTATCACATATTATGACATGAGTCAAAATATAAATTTTATTGGAGTGTTCCCTACTGAGTGACGCCTACATCGAAACTCGGGTGTAATGAAAAATGTGTGAAAGTTGCTAGGTCGTCGCCCAGAAGCGACGCGCCACGTCGGCGCCCAGATGTGATGTCTAATAAAAGAAGGTTCTCAATCTTAATGAGCGGGTGGCGTTAAAAAAGTTAGCTCATAAACATAAATTTCGGTTGGTATCATACAATATAGGTTCCCTTACAAATAGATTAGCAGAGTTAGTTGATATTATGATTATGAGGGTTAATATTTTGTGCGTGCAGAAGACTAAGTGGATAGGTACGAAAGCTGAAGTCATAAAGTCTTGGAGTTATAAACTTTGATATACGGGTAGAGATAGAAATTGTAATGAGATAGGTGTGATCATAAATAAGCAATTATTTGGGGATGTAGTGAACCTTAGGAGGAAGAGTGATAGAATTTTATTAGTTAAACTTATTTTAGATGGAGAAATTTTTAATATCATTAGTACCTATGCACCACAAGTAGGACTTGATGAATCTAGTAAATATCAATTTTGGGAGGATCTAGATGAGATAGTACAAACAATACCCGCTAGAGAAAAACTATTTATTGGTGGTGATCTCAATGGACATGTAGAAACTAGTCATAATAGATTTGATAGTGTACATGAAGGATTTGGTTTTGGAAAAAAATGAAGCAGGTAACTCAATTCTAGATTTTGTTTTGTCTTATAATTTAATTTTAGCGAATAATTGGTTTAAAAAGAGAGGTTCTCACTTAGTTACTTTTAAAGTGGATCGAATGGAAGCCAAATAGATTTTTTTTTTTTAACTAGAAGGGTAAATAGAGCTAGTTGTATCGATTGTAAGATAGTGTCAGGTGAAAGTGTAGTTACCCAACATAAATTCTTAGTTTTAGATATTCAAATTAGACAGAAACTTAGAAACATTAAGTGTAAATTAGATCCTAAAATTAAGCAGTGGCGATTAGATGGTAATCAAAAAGTTTTTGTAAATAGAGTAGTACAAGAAACAGATTAGAGCGACCATGATGATCCTAATATAACATGGAACAAAATGGCTAGCTGCATTAAAAAGATAGCTAAAAATATATTCGGTGAGTCGAGAGGCGGTGCTCCACCATGTAAGGATATATCAAGGTGGAATGAAGAGGTAAAAAATGCTATTAAGATCAAACGAGATCTTTATAGAGATTTGAAGAAAAATAATAATAATAATAGAATAAGTTTTGAGAAGTATAACTAGTAAAGAAGGAGGCTAAGAAAACTGTTCGGAATGCAAAAACTAAATTATATAAACAAATGTACGAGAAGTTGGATAATAAAGAGACAGCAAAAGGATATATATAGAATTGCTCGAGTAAGAGAGAGAGTCTAAAAACTTATGTACTGTAAAGTGTATTAAAGATGAGAATCAGACGGCTCTACTTCGAAACAAAAAGATTAAAGAAAGATGGAAAAATTATTTTGATAGATTATATAATAGTAGTTTTACTCAAAATTTGGGAGATCTTACTATTCAATGTGAGGATATGAATCGTAGTTTTATGCGCAGAATTAAAGAGTTTAAAGTAAAAGAGATTTTGAAGAGAATGAAATCAAGAAAAACTATTGGTCCAGATGAGATTCCTATAAAGGTATGGAGATACTTAGGAGGGATTGGTGTGAGGTGGCTAACAGATCTTTTTAACAAGATTTAACAAATTAAGAAAATGCCAAATGAATGGAGGAAGAGTACCCTAATACTTTTGTATAAAAATAAGGGCAACATTTAGCATTATTCTAACTATCGGGGAATAAAACTCATGTGTTACACTATGAAGATTTGGAAAAGTGTAATTGAACATAGATTGTGACAAACTATTAAAATATCAGAGAACCAGTTTGGATTTATACCGGGATGATCGACGACAGAAGCTATTCATTTACTTCGTCAATTTATAGAGCGATTCCGAGAGAGAAATAGAGATTTGCATATGGTATTCATTGACTTAGAGAAAACCTATGATAAGGTTCTACGAGAAATACTTTGGTGGACACTGATGGAAAAAAAAGTTCCCATCAAGTATATCAACATAATTAAGAACATGTATGATGGAATAGTGGCCAATATCAGAACATATGGTGGTTTAACAAGTGATTTTTCTATCACAATTGGATTGCATTAAGGATCTGCATTAAGCCCATTCTTATTTGCTATAATGATGGATGAGCTTACTAAAACCATTCAGAATGAGATACCTTGGTGTATGCTATTTGCTGATGATATTGTCTTAGTTGATGAGATAAGAGCAGGGGTAAATACCAAGTTAGAATTATGGAGGCATACATTAGGATCTAAAAGTTTTAAATTGAGTAGGTCTAAAACAGAGTATATGGAATGTAAATTTAGTAAACGACGGACCATAGACTATAATACTATAAAACTGGATAGACAAGAAATACAAATGAGCAGTCAGTTTAGATATTTGGATTCTATTATTCAGAATGATGGAGAGATCGATAATAATGTTAAGCATAGAATACAAACTGGTTGGTTGAAATGGAGGAGGGCAACGGGAGTTTTATGCGACCGTAACATTCCGTTAAGATTGAAAGAAAAATTTTATAGGACTGCTATTAGCCCAGCTTTATTATATGGTACGGAATGTTGGGTTATAAAAAAACGTCATTCACAGAAAATAAGTGTAGCAGAGATGCACATGCTCCATTGGATGTGCGGCAACACTAGAAGAGATAAAGTGAGAAATGAAGTTATTCGTGCTAAAATAGGTGTAGCTCCCATCGATGAGAAGATGCGAGAAAATCATTTACGATGGCTTGGTCATGTGCAACGTAGGCCTACAAGTGCACTAGTTCGAATAGGGGAGTTTATCAATGTAGGACAAGTTAAAAGAACAAAGGGAAGACCGAAGAAAATATGGATGGAGGTGATACGCAAAGATATGAATTCTAGAGGTTTAAATAAGGAGATATTACTTGATAGAAATGAATGGAGAAGGAATATCAAAGCGATCGATCCGGCGTGATTCTTTTTTTGGTTCATGTAGCCTATCCCAAATACTTGGGATAAAAGGCTTAGTTGTTGTTGTTGGAAAGTGGGAGGGCTGATATCATGTCAACAACTCTTCACAAAACCTTGCCAAATCCTTAGAGGAACCTTATTACATAACTAGCCCCATCCTTGTATAGATATCTATGATTCAATCATATTTCATTTCAGCTAATTCTTCTCATGGCCTACCTGACTTTAGTGGATTAGACATCCCAGCTGATAAAATCAAGCCCCAACTGTGCTTCAAAAAATCTATCTCTGTTGATGTTAAGATCAGCAATAGATCAAATGAACCATAATCAGTGAAAAGACCTCAACCAAAAACCTTCCTTACCAATGTTGCAGATCTTAGAAGCAGCATTTACATCCTCAGAACTCGAGCAAAAACTTTTATTACCATCACAGGACATTTTCTTTTATAATCTTCGCTGTAGGACCTTCTTTTTTTTTTAACCAACAAAGACTACATATGTTACCAGAAGAACCCCCACACAATGAGGGGTGTTCTGAGCCCTTCAGCTACGAGTGAATGGAATAAAACTTTTCCCCTACTTTTATTTTGTGCCCTCCATTCCCTGATGAAATGCAGCGAATACCTGATCGCATAGCAAGTGTTCTGTTAGAATTTGACTCCCTTAAAAATTGGTACAAATGGAACTGAATTCACAGGCGGTTACTAAAGGGAATCCTAAATCCAAATTTTTTATCACAGATAAAAAGGGCAGACAATGGATAATGGGAAGAAATCAAGAGAAAAATTTGTAGAGGACTTGAGAAGAATCAGGGGAAAATGAAAGCAGAGATTTAATCTTATATCATATACAATTAAAAATGTTTTATTGAAATATTAAAATTCAATCCAAGAGACCATAACTGAACAATTGAAATTCAATAAAATTGAGGGCTGCAAATCTCATGGTGAGATTAATTGCAATTCCACCACTAAATGTGCTCAAGGCAAAACAAATTAAAATATTAGAAGAAAGGAAGACAGATCTGGATTTATTTGAAAAAAAAAAAAAAAAAAACTTATATCCATTACCAACTGCTGGAAACCCACAATTGAACCGAGATTAATAAAAAAAACCTTCAAGAGTATTTCCATCATTTCCAAGACAGAATTCTTTGATTAATCGAAAAAGAAAGGGAAATTCTAAATGCACCCTCCCAATTTTTAAACACACCCTCTTACAAAGTACATTCCTACAAAGTTCAAAATCATAGATTATTTCTATGTACACCATCTTACATTCCTAAATTACCATTCTAATTTTTTCCCCAATTTCTTAATGTCTCTCTCCCAGCAGTTTCTTCCATCTTCTAAAACACTATAATCTACTAACCACCTCAAAAAAATTCAATACATTTCTAAAAAAGTAAAATATTTTGAAATTGGAAAAAAAAATTAACAAATTATTTTATTTGTTTTTATTCTTTGTTAAAAGTTAAACTGTTTTTAAAAAAAAAATTAATATACTTTTGTTATATTCTCGATCTCAGGATCCTTCCTTTGCATCTTTCAATTTCATTTCGATTGAAAGAAAAAATACTATGTTATTTAAGTTTTGAGCGAATTATGAGGATTTTGAAAGAGAGTTAGGGTGTATTTGGCTCACTAGAACTAGTTGACGTGAATAAGAAATTATGAAATAGCTTCCAAGATGGAAGTAGAAGAAGATTCTGCTTGTTTACTAATTTTTTTGAAGAAAGTGTATTAGGAAGTGAAGTGAGTATTATTTAATTGATTAAATAAAATTATGCTTATACTATTTCACTTGTTTTTTATGTATAAAAGTACAACTTTTAAATGATAATGATTACAAATAAAATATTATTTTTTTGCCTTGTTCCTCTACTTCCCAAAGTTCTTCCAAGCCAAAAGTATCGGGAAGAAAAATTTGGAGGTAAGGTGCCACACAGGCGCCACATCACCATATAAGAAGTAACTTTCTATTTACTTCATGGCCAAACAAACACTTAAAGTAGTAGAAATAGCCTTATTTCCACTGTTTCCATTCTATTTTCATGCAAATAAATACACCCTTGGATAGAAGAAAGGAGAAGATGGTAAAAACATCCAAAATATTTAATGCCAAACTTGTAATAAAAGTGAATTTTTTTCAAAGGTGTATTTAGAAATTGGAGGGATGCATTTAGAAGTTCTCAAAAATAAACTGCAAAAGTTCCATCTAGATCAACAGAAACCCTAATTTCCCAGACCAAATTAAACTAAAAACTTAAACAAAATATATTTTATTAAATACATTCTAAGGCCAAGCAAGAGAAGAAAGAGAGTCAAGCCTATCTCAATTTTCTTTACCCATCAATGGCACCCGAAACTACCAAAATCCTCGTGTCAAAAAGGTAAATGCAAATGCGGAGGCAATTCAGTCAAAAATCAATTTTGTAATGAAATTGCTATGCCTTCCAAAAGAGAAAATCATAATTCTTTAACTGGACACCAAATTCAGAGATCACCATTAAGAAGTAATTTTATAGGAGCTCATTGTCACTCCTCTAATCAAGTGAATTTCAAGAGCAGAAGGGGGCAGTTTTTCAACGGCCACTCTGCTTAAGAATTTTTCAAGTTAAGAAAATTGTATTTTTTAAAAAAGGATTTTGAAATGAAAAGATAAAAATAAAAAGAGTGAATTAATTAATTTGTTTAAATAGAAGACAACATGATTCGAACCCTAGATTTGAGAGGTCCCAGTCCAAGCCCTAACCAACTAGGCTAGGCTTCTAGTTGAGTCAGTAAAACAGATTAGCCTAATTAAAGTAATTAAACACTTCCTCTAATTAATGAGATTTAGATATGGTTTCCATAGGCTAATAGGATTCTGTTTTGGGCAATTTCTTATTAAATTGGAACCCTTAACCGCAGCCCCTTTTTATTCAATTTAGAAAAAAACGCAGAAATAGAAAGGAGAGAGAGAGAAAGAAGGTGAACTTAGCCCTAGTTTAAGATCGTGTTCTTGAAATTTTCAACTTTTTTCGACACACACTTAAGATCATTCTTTATCCGAGACCAGGTGAGTTTCTAACTCACTTTTAAATATACTAAAGATCCTAATCTATGTTCTAAATTTATTGTTCTTATACAATTTTATTGTTTAAATCCTGTGTATTACTTTTACGGAATACTCTTACCAAAAATTCATGATAAAAGAGATAACTTGATAGATTAACAATCAAAAACTAGTTTTACTTGTTATATTGCATGAGATAATGGTTATATCGATAAGATGAGTTTGATTAAAAAGGAAATTATTTGAAATGGGCGAGAAACAACCCTTACTCGGGTTGCTTGCTCGGGCCGCGATCGACGGCATTAGTGACCGCAACAGTGAAGGCGCCACTATAGCACAACCGTGGTCAATGGCCGCGACTAAGATAGCGATCGCTCCTAAGTCACCGCAGATGGCGAGCCTAGCCCGATTGATGGTAAATCCCAGTTACTTTCATATATTGATTTAATTATAATATTACTAAAATTGATGATTTTTAATTATTGTGGAACATGGTAAATGACTTAACTGCGGAAATCGATTATTGAAGCTATTATTCTAATTGTTTATACAATTTAACTCAATGAACATTGAACTGATATATGATATGACACTGCTTGATACTAAAACTGTTAAAGAGAGAAATACTCTATAATTTGTGATAAGTTTAATCAAACTATTGTACTGTATTCACCGATTGTTATATAACTACCACTGTATTAATGATTATCACAAATTCACTTACTATACTTAAATTGATTAAAACATTGAACTAAATTGAATGAATACGTGTTTTGAGGGAAACTAGGGATTGATGTAATTTGATGACCAAATGTAATTGTGCCACTTTTTTCATACGAGAGTATTCGAGATAAGCTCTAGCTAATGTTGAAAATAATGCATTATGAAACTTGTTATACTGCGTTATGTTACCTAATGCAAACCTAACATTACTTAACAGTAGAAAATAACTCAGTGCATCGTAATGGTGCGTTTTTAATGTTATTTTACACTATTTTACATTATATTAAGTTATATCACGTTATGTTACATTATTTGCTATTATATTTTTGAATTATTTTTATTTTACTGCAGATTATTTGTTATTTATAATGTTATTTTACACTATTTTACATTATGTTAAGTTATATCACGTTATGTTACATTATTTGCTATTATATTTTTGAGCAATTTTTATATTACTGCAGATTATTTGTTATTTATTGTTAGGTTACTACTACATTTTTTTTACTTTGCTACTTGTTTACTTGTTTGATTACATGTAGGATTGATAGCTTAATAATTTGCAAATACATCCTATAATTTCTCTCATATTGTTGAATTTTCTTAGTTATTGTTGATTATATTGAGCTCTAAGCTGAACTATAATGAGCATTAGAAAATATGTGAGCATTACAAAATATAAATTACGATATTGGTGATGAACAAAACTGAAATAGTGAAATAAATAAATTTAAAATTTTATTTTCTTATTTGGTATTATTGAAATTAAGGTTTCAAGTTTAATATAATTTATTAAAGACAGAATGGTAAAATTATTGTAAAAACTTGTTAAAAAGTTGAATAGTAGAAAGTTGAATAGTTTCTATATATTATAGAATGGTTTTACATTATTTTTATAGAATTTTTAAATTTATAAAAAATTATTATGTATAGTTTTACATTTACTCTTGTTAAATAAATAAAAAATTGCTTAACCTATGTTGCGCGTTATGCTATATGTGAAGTAATCTAATGAAGGCAAAACGTTATAATGTCGTTATCACTATTTTAAATATTGTCTCTAACCATATTACCACTGTTTTCCACACGGGAGGGATCGTAATAGGTTCTGACCAAAATACTAATGTTACTGTTACCGTGGATGTAACGGGGAAGCATTCAGACTTAATGTTGAAAATAACGTGTTATGAAACCCGCTATGTTGCGTTATGAAACCAACAGAACTTCAGCGCTATGTAACAACTGAAAATAACTCGGTGCACCATAACAGTACGTCCTTTATGTTATTTTACGTTATATTATGTAACATTACATTAAATTACGTTATATTACATTATTTACAATTATTTTCTTAGTAATTATATATTGTTATTGATTATTATTTTAATTATTAGCAAATTGCTTAGATTTTCACACTTGATTAATTGTTGGGTTGTTTGATTGTTTGTGGAATTGCTAACTTACTAATTTGCGATTGTTTCCTTCTTCACTTGTTGTAATACCTTTTCGGTTGCTGAAATATCTTACTTGTTAATTCTATTGAATTTTTAACTGAACTGAAATTAACATTTACAAATAAAATAAATTGAAGATTAAAAAATATATATTACAGCAATGATAATAATTAAATTGAAATAAAAAATTGGATCTTATTTTCTTGTTAAGATGATGACTAAAATTACGGCTGTAAACTTAATATAATTTATGAAAAATGTGAAAATTATTATAAAACTTAATATAAAATTAGAATAGATTATATACTACAAAATGGTTGTATATTTTTTTTAGAAATTTTAAATTTATTTTTTAAATTTATAAAAATTATTTATTTTAGTTTTATATTTATTTTTATTAAATAAATAGAAAATTGCATAACCTACGTTATGCGTTACGCTATATGCGACATAATCTAACAAAGGCAAAATGTTATATTACCGTTATCGCTATTTTAAACATTGTTCAGACTCGTCAATATTACACAATTTTGAATTTCCAAATACCCTAATAAAAAACAGTTAAACTAAAACAATTATAATAAGACATGTGTTTTTATTATAATAAACAATTATAATAAAACAATATCGGATTCCATATTGTTATGTTACTGTATTTTTATTAGTCGCTTTAGTGACGGCCCTAGTTATGTGTGAACAGATGCAAACCCTGATTTAGTAGTTATGTGTGACCAGATGCAAACCCTGATTTAGAGGTGAACCTATCTGAGACGTATCTTATTTTCAAGATCAAGTGGAGCAATAGAACTGACTGATGGATTTGATTAGTTTTATTAGATGGATTTCATTTTAATGATTTTATTTAAAGATGTAATAAATGCCTATGACATGTTTATTTATTTTCCTTGAAACACTATTTAATTGCTTGAGAGATATTTTATGTAGCTATAATTTCCTTGGATTTATTTGACACAAATTTTAATATTTTGAACTGAAATATTTGTTTATTTGTTAATTGTTATTGCCCATATTTCTCTGTGATGTGACTATAGTCACTATACTGTTTAATTTAAGACTAGTCCAATTATCACACGTCCAAATAGTGGAGCATTACAGATAATATTAGAGCCTAGGTTCATCTCAAGTCGACTCAAGTAATTTGAACTAATTTGAATGCAATCGTTGTCAAAACGAGAACCTAAGGTTTATCCTTAGATCTACTTGACTCAGAATCGGTTAACTCCATTAGACCGCTTCGAGTTAACCACAGCTATTTATAATTTTGCTACATATACATATGTACTTTCATTATTATTATCTTATTTTATTTGACACTTACTTTACCTTCTTTTCAGAAAATAATAGCTCATCATACTAATGGGAAAGAATCTGTCTCCAATTCAACCACTATCACTATTGATGCCAACAAGATGTTGGGTGTGCTTGGTAGGTAGGGATGAGAATGGGCGAGACTACGGGTCAATTTTTTATTTACTCTGTTCAAAATTTTGATATAGAAAAATAAAAATTTAATTTTTAATTCAAAATTTTGAATAGGGTGGGCCAAAAAGTGACCGGTAGACGTACCAATTCTCATCTCTATTGGTAGGATGGCCGATGCACAATAGTAGCAGACCAAAACTTGCAAGATGGCGTGGCGGTAGCCTTGTATTGTGTTGCAACACCGAGGGACCAATGTCTTAGAGAAATTTTTAACTTCGAACACCATCCATCTATTTTTCCTAGTACAGTGGGAGCACTAAAAACCGACCATTAGCTTGTAGGGATGAACTTATTGAGAGCTGCTCGGATCCCAAATGTAGACAAAGTTGATGTCGTCAAGATCTAATTGACGGACATAGCCAGGAATTGTTGGCAATCAGAGGAGAATAGACTATCCTAGCCAATTTTGGGAGATGCTTTGTCAGCAAGCTTTCTCATAAAGTTCTTTCCAAGAGCATCTAAGAGAGAGATGAGCAATAGATCATCAATTTGAGGCAAGCTAGAAGATCCGGTATGCAGTAAAATTCATTCATATGAGCAAATTCATGCTTATATGATAGCGAATGATGCTGACTATGCACACCGATTCTAGCAAGGGTTAAGATTTGACATCCGAAAGTACATGATGAATTTTCGATGGGAAACCTATTCTAAGGTAATTGATGCAGCACATAATGTAGAGTCAGTTGTAAACAAGAAGAAGAGGTTTCAGGCATTTGCACCGAAAAGGACAGTCAGCCGAATGGCAGGAGGAACTACTAAGAGTTCTGAGAAACGCTCAATTGTATCTTCATAGCTGAAATCACTTGTTGATATTGTCCCAGGCCAGGGCATACCATGAAGGAGTGTAGGTATGCTAACCAGTTATGTTTAGGATAAGGATTAAGCAAGCATATGATTGGAGATTGTCCATAGAGAGTTTACCTAAGCACCTTGTCCCCCTTATCTCAGCAGCAACAACAACAACAAAAGGGCCAAATTAGCAATCAGAGCAAGCAACTACTTGCTCCTCAGAGAAAAGTGAGCAAATTCAAACTAACAAGGCAGTAGATCATGGCTGTGGACAGGCATATAATCTGACAACTGAGCAAATAGAGAATTCAGATGACGTGGTAACACGTACGACTCTAATCATTATGCATATGCATCAGTCTTATTTGATTCTGGAGCATCCAATTGTTTCATATCATCTGCATTTATTATACAACATTACGTAACATGTGAAAACCTAAACAATAATCGGAATATTAGCATAGGAAATGGAAATATTACTTTTAGTAAGACGTGCATATTATGTCCAGTAGTGATCTACAAGAGGGAATTCCATGCCAACCTCCTAGTTATCGACCATAATGGATTGGCTTTGCACCTTTCATGCAGTGACAGATTGTTGGAAGAGGAACATTGTCTTCAAAGTATCGAATCATCCGGACTTCGAGTTTGTTAGAGGCAATAGCCAAGTGGAGCCAGCCAAGTTCGGGGATTTTTCGAGGTACTAGACAGAACAGTGAAGTTTGCTATCGACCTCATTCTAGGTACTGAGCCTATTTCCAAGCCGTCATATTGGATCAGTCCTGTGGAGCTAGAATAAGTGAAGAATCAGTTGCCTAAATTGGCATCTTAAGGCTCTATCAGAACGAGTACTTCACCTTGGAATGCACTAGTACTTTTTATTGAAAAGAGGCCAAAGGTTGTGCATTGCCTATAAAGGGTTGAACCAAGTCACATTAAAAATCGGTATTTATTACTAAGAATTGATGAATTGTTTGATCAACATAGTGGATCCAAAGTATTTTCAAAGTTAGATTTTAAGTCAGGATATCAAGTAAAGGTGAAAGCATCAAATAATACCTAAGATAACTTTCAGTTACGAATTATTAGTAATGTCATTCAAAGTGATGAATGCTCCACCATCTTCATGAACTCTTGATTAATCGATTTTTGCTCTATATCTAAATGAGTTTGTAGTGGTCTTCATAGATAAGATTTTGGTTTACTCCAAGATTGAGAAAGAGTATGCTAGACACTTGAGGATAGTCTTAAAGACTTTGAGGAATGAGAAGCTTTATAAGAACCTCAGTGCAAGTTTTGGCTGAAAAGTGTTTTCTGAGGCACATCACTTTAGGAGATGGAATTTCAATGGATCCTAGCAAGATTGCAATAGTGAAGGATTGGCCCGTTCCAAAGTCAATGATAGAAATGTGGAGTTTCCTCGGATTAGCTGGATGTTACCTAAGGTTCGTGCACAATTTTCCCAAGATTGTAGGACATTTGATGAAGCTCATGATGAAAGGAGAGACGAATGATTAGACACAGATTGTGATGCAGCTTTTAAAGAGTTGAAGTAGAGGCTTACTATAGTACCAGTTTTGGTCATACCAGAGAGGACCACAGGGATGGCTGCATAGAGATAGCATCCAGTAGAAGATTTGGATTGTGTGTTGATGCGGCATGGTTGAGTGATAGCTTATGCTTCTCAGTAGTTGAAACCACACAACAAGAACTACCCCACTTATGATTTAGAGTCAGCAACAGTAATCTTCGCCTTGAAGATTTGAAGGCACTTTTTGTTGGGTAATAGAGGGAGATTTATATAAATTATAAGAGTTTTAAGTATGTTTTCACTCAGAAGGAGCTTAATATGATATAGAGAAGATGGCTCGAACTGATGGCAGACTATGACATCGACCGACAGTATCATCCTAGAAAGATTGACGTAGTTCCTGATGTGTTGAGCAAGAAGTCTAAGGTAATATTTCTGACTTAGCAAAAGGAGCTACTTGAAGTGATCAGACAGTTAGATACAAAGATTATCTTACCTAGTATTAAGACTTAGATGACAGCCTTACAACTTCAATCATGTTCGTCGAGAGGATTAAAGAAGCTCATAACGATGATCCTAAGTTGTAAAAGTTCAGAAATCAGGTAGAGGCTGGACAAAGGATGGACCTATGTATCTATTCAGATGAACTTCATTTTAGCATCAAGCTTTGTGTATCCAAAAGGGAGGTTCAGCAGAAAGTGCTTTCAAGGGCTCATAGTTCAACCATTCCATTCATCCCGGAGAGACATATCAGAACCTAAGGCAACACTTTTGGTGGCATGATAGGAAGTGTGAGATCCTTAAGTTTTTATCCAAGTATTTGGTGTATCAGCTAGTAAAGGCAAAGTATCAGAGTATGCCAGGACTACTCCAACCATTATCCATACCTAAGTGGAAACAAAATAAGGTTACCATGATTTTCTCATGGTTTTGTCTCCTAAGTGTAACAATGCTATTTGGTGCTATTTGGATAGTTGTGGACTACCGCACTAAGATGACACATTTCATATCATTTCATATGGGATAGTGTCCCGGTTAGCAATGTATGCATGAGGTAGTGAGATTGCTTGGTGTCCTAGTTAGCATTGTATCCGACCTAGGCATCCGATTTAAATCTCAGTTTTTAAAAAAGCTTCATAACATCTTAGGATCAAAGTTAGAGTTGAGCACTGCATACCCTTCAGAAATATCACTAAGAAATAGATAGGCAGTTAGAGAGGACGATTCAGATATTGGAAGGCAATTTTATGGTATGTATGCTTGATTTTGGAGGATCGTGCGAAGATTACCTACACCTGGGAGAATTTTCCCACAATAATAGCTACCAAGAAAGCATCAAAAAATGGCACCGTTCGAGGCACTTCATGGGAGGAAGTGTAGATTGCCAGTATTTTGTGATAATATCGAGGAGAGGAAATTACATGGGCCTAAGATGATTATTCAGACGGTAGACAAAGTTAATTTGATAAAACAACACTTGAAAGCAGCTCAGGACCAGTAGAAAAAGTGGGCAGATATTCAACATTGACTTCTAGAATTTCAAGTCGGGGAATCAGTCTTCTTGAAGATTTTCCCTATGTGAGGAATCATTTGTTTTGGCAACCGCAGAAGTTGAGTTCATGGTTCATTGGGCCATTTGAGATCTTAAAGCGAGTAAGCAAAGTTTCATATCACTTGGCTCTACGACCATCATTGGCGGGAATGCATAATGTTTTTCATATCTCACAACTGAAGCAATATGAGTGAGATGACTATCCAAAACAATCGATAACTACTATCAACCATGCTGAGAAGACGTTAAAAAACAAAGTAATATCACTACATGAGTTTCTTGGAACCATCAATCAACACGAGAAGCAGCATGGTAATGAGGACATTCGAAAGTTGTACTGCACCTCCTTGATTAAAGGTACATATTTTTCCTTAGCAATTTTTCTAGTTTTATTAAATTTTGAAGATGAAATTTTTGTTTAAAGGGAGTAGGATGTAATGCTCACTCCGCATATGGATTTTTTTATTTACAAAAAAAATCATATTTTGTATTTTAAAAAGAATTTTAACTGAAAAGATATAAATAAAAATAGTGAATTAATTAATTTGATTAAATAAATGGCAATATGATTCGAAATCTTGATCTTAAAAGACCCAACTAAGTCCAAACCAACTAGGCTAGGCTTTTAGTTGCGTTAGTAAAATATATTTGCCTAATTAAAGTAAATTTAACACATTATCTAATTAATGAGATTTGATTAGATATAGTTTCCATAGCCCAGTAGGATTCTATTTTGGTTAATGTAGAGACATCTATTAGTATCTCAATTCCTAATTAAAAGGTAAATCTTACTTGTAGCCCCCTTTTACCTATCATTAAAAAAAATAACAGAAATAGAGGGGAGAGAGGGAGAAAGAGAAAACAATTTTAGTCCTAGGTTTTTAGATCGTGTACTTGAGGGTTTGACTCTTTTCGACACACACACTTGGGCCTTTCTTCATCCGAAACCAGGTGAGTTTCTAACTCACTTTTAAACATACTAAAGATCCTAATTGTATGTTCTAAATTTATTGTTCTTATGTGTTATTAAATCATGTGTATTATTTTTAAAGAGTGTTACTTGCTAAAAATTTGTGATAAAGGAGAGAACTCGATAGATTAATAATCAAAGAATGGTTTTACTCGTTACATTGCATGAGATTATGGTTATATTAATGAAATGTATAAAAGAGAGAGTTTTACTGAAAAGAGAATTGTTTCAAAAGGGTGAGAAACAATGCTTACTGAGCTATTTACTAGGGTCATAATCAACTGCCCTAGTAACTAGGCCAGCAACTGCACCACTCTAGCATAATCGCGGTCAACGACCGCGACTGAGATAGGAACCACTCCTCAGTTGTCGCCGACAGCAGGCCTAGCCCTATCAATGGTGAATCCCAATTACTTTCGTAACTGATTTAATAATAATTTTACTAAAACGAATGAGTTTTAACCGTTGAAAAGAATGGCAAATGACCGAACTACTGAATTAATGACTGAAACTGTTATTTTAATTTTTTATGAAATTTAACTTAATGAACATTAAACGGATAAATAATAGAATACTGATTCATACTAAAATAGTTGAAAAGATACACTATATAGTTGGTGATAAGTTTATTAAACTATTGTATTGCATTCATTGATTGTCACTGAACTAGTACTGAATCTAATGATTATCACCAATTCACTTACTATACTAAAATTGACTGAGAGATTAACTAAATAGTGAAACTATGGATTCATGCAATTTGATAGTTGAATGTAACTATGCCAATGTTTCCATATGAGAGGGTCTAACCATATTGCAATTGTTTCCCATATGGGAGGGTTCAGGATCGGTTACGAACAAAATATTGATATTACTATTATTGTTTTCCTGAATACATGCATTCAGACTTGTCAATATTACAACATTCAGAATTTTTGAATATCGCAATAAAGGACAGATAAACTAAAACATTTTTCAGTAAGGCATGTGTTTAAAGACAGAAAATCTTTATGGATTTATCTATTTGATTTATATGATACTGATATATTGGATTCCATATTGTTATTTCACTATATTTTATAAGTTTGTTTAGTAACGATCCTGATTCTGCATAACCAGAACAAATCCAGACTTAGAAGTAGAACGGCCTGAGATGGATTAGGACCTAGTTTATTTTCAGGGGAAAGTGAAGCTATAGGACTGAAGGGTGGATTTAAGTAGTTTTACTAGACAAATTTTATTTTAAAGATTTTATTTAAAGTACGAATGACATGTTTATTGATTTTACACATAACTTAATTGCTTTAAGAATATTTTATGTAGCTACAATTTTCTTGGATTTATTTGATACAAATAATAATATTCTGAATTCACATATTTATTTAATAGTTAATTGTTATTGCCCATATTCTATCATATTGTGACTGTATCATTTAATTTAAGACTAGTCATGTTATCATGTGTTACCAAACAACTTTGAATAGTGTGGTATTACAAGTTCCACAAATATCAAGAAATGAAAAAAAAATTGTAAAAAAAACAAAAATAAAATTTGGGCATTGCAGTCAAAAACTGAAATTTCCCCAATTCTCCACGATTTAAATCAAAAACAAACCATAGAAATCCCTACAAGAAAAGAGTCAAATGACAATCATAACAAATCTTACCCTGGCTTGCTCCCCTTCAGCCAAGTATCTCCCCAAAATCTCCTTCATGAATTGAATCGTGACCTCCCTCGGCACCTCCAGCATGCTCGGCGGCAAGTGCTTCTCCAGCGAGCCGAAGATCGCTGGATGGAACTCCGATCTTAGGTCATCATACGTGTCGGCCTTGTGCTCCTTGTTAGGGTTTATCCTCAGCCTCCGCTCGCCGTACGTCTGCCTGATTCCGGCCCCCACCAGCGACATCGCCGGCGGCCTCAGCACCGCCACCACTCCATTCCCGTTCCCCGTCTCTGCCACCGGTGGTTGAGCTGGATGATCCTTCCTCTCGACTGATGACATGGCAGCGATCGGGGAATGGGGGAGAGACTACGAAGGGCTGAGCATTGAGAAATTCAAGAAAAAAAAATTCCTTATTCTCTTTACTTGTATATATAATTTAGGGTTGGGGTTGGGGTTAGTCGTTGGAAGTTGCGATTAGGGTTTCGAGGGGTGAGAGGCTTACGTAGGGAAATACCAAATAAGCACACTCAGTGACTTTGTGAGCATCTTCCCTTGTTTTTGAGCATCTTCCCTTTTCAAAAGAGAAGCTTTTCTTTACGAGAAAAAGAATTTTTTTTTTTTTTTTCCCAAAGGGAGTCCATATTCTTATTTCCTCAAATCCATCTCCCCTTTTTATTCCGACCCATCTTCTCTCTCGAACCAATCAGCCTCTTGCCTTCCTCGACAGGCCCCTCACACGAGCCCCGATCGCTCCCATGTGTAAAACTATAGCGCTCTCCTTGCGTCCACTCCATTGGGTCGTTCGCCCCATTTGATATCGCGCTCGAGACCTCCCTGTTCTAGATCTTCCTTCTCGACTCCTCAATTAATTCCGAATTTGAGAGCTTCATCCCTTCTCCATCCAAATTTAAGTTTTCAAACTGTAATTCCTTTCGCATATTATTCATATTATTTCCCTTAAGTGAATTAATAAAAATACATTGGGCACTAACTTAGGGTTAGGTTAAAGTTGAATTTTTTTAATTAAGGGTTAATTATAGTCAAACCCCTATAGTATTGGGAGTGTGTAAACACCCTGAACTTTAAAACTCTAAAAAAACTCATTGACTTAATTATTTTCACTCTTCTTTTTTATTAAAGTGCACTCTTGTCCCTTAAATTCCTATTTTACTCTCATCCTCGCTTTAATGAGTGTGCTGGTTAAAAAAAAGAATGAGGGTAGAATAGGAATTTGAGAGACAAGAGTGCACTTTAGTAAAAAAAGAGAGTGAAAAATAACAGAGTTTAGGAGTTTTTTTGAGAGTTTCAAACTTCATGAGTGTTAAGTTAGACACCCCCAATACTACAGGGAGGCTAACTGTAATTAACCATTTAATTAATAATGGTGTTTATCTAATTTTAGGGAGTTGTTTATCTAAATTTTTATAGGAATCAATTTTAATGAATGGGTTCAAGGCCAAGGGAATTTTTAGATGTTATGATAACCTTAACTGAATAAAGCTCAACTTTTTTTTTATATTATGGAACAAATTAATTTTACAAAGATAATTATCGCGATCATATAGTTTATAGTTGTTAAAGAAAAAAATAGAGTGGAAGAGGATAAATAAATTTCATTATATCTTGACATAGATTAACTATACAATGAGCAATCATTTTTATAGGTGAAGTTGGCAAACACAAAAAGAAAAGAGAATAAGCACAGGATATACAATTGATACTAATTACATAAAATTCTCAATTAGTAAAATCAGGAATTTGTCAACTATCCTACATAATCTAGAAAAGTATTTTGTTAACTATCCTCAATTAATCTAATCAAAAATTTGTCAACCATCCTGTCCTAACCTTGGAAAATATCTCAAATCTCAACATCCCCTCAAACTCGTTGTTGCATCGTAGAAGCCAACTGGAGTTTACTAATAAGTTCACTAAGACAATCAGGTGAATGTGACTTAGTAAAAATATCAGCAAGCTGATCAGCATTGAAAACCGAACAAAGAGAAAGGTGTTATCATTGAGATGATGCCTAATAAAGTGACAGTCAATCTCAATATGCTTGGTGCACACGTGAAAAATATCATTGTGCGCAATCTGAATAGTACTTGATTATCATGGTAGAGAGGATAATGAGAAAACTGAGGACCATCCATGTCAGCCAAGAGACGACACAACCATAGAAGCTCACTAGTAGCATCTGTAAGGGCGCAATACTCAATCTCAGTGGTAAATCGGACTACAGCTGTTTGTTTCTTACTTTACTAAGAAATAAGACACGACCCAAGTAAGAAACAATACTAGTGATAGAGCGACGATCGGTAGGATCACCAGCCCAATTAGCATTAGACTAAGCACGTAACTCAAGAAAGGACTTAGATGAATAGTGTAAACTATGAAAAGAATGCCTTTGACACAGCAAATGATCCGAAAAACAGCAACATAGTGGAATGAGCGAGGCTCGCGCATGAACTGACTAATCCTGTGAAAAACATTAAGAAATTTCAGGGTGAGTAACTATGAGATAAATAAGACTGTCGTCGATACAGAGTATGATCAGACATAGGTACATTATTACTAAGGTTGAGCCAATCATTATATTCCAAAGAAATACCGACAGTTTTACTGTCGGTTAGGCCAGTCCTGGAGATAAAATCTAAAGCGTACTTGGCCTGAGAATGAGAATAACCATACGAAGAAGGCGTCACCTTAAGACTAAAGAAGTAACTAAGGGTGCCCAAATCTTTTATTTCAAAATGATGACCCAGAAAAGGTTGAAACGTACAAATGCTAGCAGTATACAACAACAACAACTAAGCCTTTTATCCCAAATATTTGGGGTAGGCTAACAAATGCTAGCAGTATCATCACCAGTAATGATCATGTCATCAACATAAAGAAGTAGAAGAGTGGTGTCAGAGGCAGTCTTGTGGATGAATAAGACCGTATCATAAGCACTGGCTACAAAACCTTACTATGTAATGACCGAAGTAAACTTGGCAAACCAGGCACGAGAGCCTGCTTTAGACCATAGAGCGCGAGAAAGGCGGCAAACCTTGTGAGGAGGATGCTCATAACTGAAAGAGGTTTCATATAAACTTTCTCAGTAAGATTGTCATTATGAAAGGCATTTTTGACATTCATCTGAAACAATGACCAATGCTGAACAACAATAACAACAACCAAAGATCTAACAGAGGTAAATCGAGCAACATAAGCAAAAGTTTCCTTATAGTCAATACCATATTCCTGAGAGCAACCCAACACAAAAAAATGAGTTTTGTATTACACAACTGAGCCATCTGCCCGAATTTAATCTTGTAAACCTGCCTACAACCTACTGCAGACTTTTAAGGAGGCAAATCTATCAAATCTCAAGTATGTGTCTTGGTAAGAGTATCCAATTCATCAAATATAGCTTGCTGTAAAAGAGGGTCAGAACTTGCCTAATGATAAAAGTGAGACTCGTGAAAGGTAGCAAGAGTAGAGAAACAATGATATCATGAAAATTGGAAGGAGGAGCTCATCCTATCAGAACGACAAGGTGCAATGACTTAGGAGGACTCAGTAATAGGTGGTGGTATAGGCATATCTAGCGAAGGACCAGGTAATGACGCTGGATCCGTAGGGGGAGCAAAGTCATTGGAAGGAGCTGAGAATGGATCGTCAGAGGAACTGACATCACTTGTAAAAGAGTTAGCAAACTTTGGAAACAAAGTAATAGAGAGATCAATGAAGATAGGGGAATGATTAGAGTGAAGTGAGAAAAAGTAGAAAATGGTGGTGAAGAACTTATGCTCCTAAAACTCCACATGACGAGAAATATGAAGGCGCTTAGTAATGGTATGATAATGGCATCTTTTTTGTTCAATTTCATAACCAAGAAAGTAGCATAGCCTAGAGCAGTGCTCCAACTTCGTTCGTTCATGCAGGGAGAAGAATAAAGCAGCCACAACCAAAAACTCGAAAAGAATTATAATCAGGAATGGTACCATATACAGCGCAAAAGGAGTTTTGTTACCAAGAATCGGTGAGGAGACACGACTGATGGCGTAAATAACAGTAAGAGCAACCTCTCTCCAAAGACGGTCAGGAAGCAAGGTAGAGATGAGGAAGGATCGGATGGTATCTAGAATATAACTGTGTTTATACTCCTCTCGACCATTTTGCTGTGATATATAGGGACAAGTGCGATGGAAGAGAGTGTCATTTTACTGCAAAAACTTTAGGAAGGATTTTTCATTATACTCCAGAGTATTATCAGAATGAAAAACTTTGACAATACGAGAAAATTGGGTAAGTACAAATTGGTGAAAGCGTTTGTAAATTGTAAACAATTCAGAACTCTTATCCATAAGATAAATCTATGTATAACGAGAAAAATTATCCACAAATATTACAAAGTAGTAGGAGCCCCGGAAGAAATTGGGGCAGGGTCGCAAATATTAGAAAGAACAAGATCAAAAGGAGCAGAAGAAAAAGAGTCGATAGTATTAAAAGGCAAATAAGTTAGCTTGCCAAGGTGACAAGGACGACAATGAAACTTAGTAAAAGTGACAGAGCCAAGAAGACCACTAGAGCTTAACTACTGAATACGAGATTAAAAAAAAAAAGTATGACCAAGATGAGAATGCCAACGCTAAAAGTGGTACAAAGGCAGCCGAAAGTATAGTGGAAGGTATCAGCAAGTTCGCCATCTAAAATATACATCCAACTGTACGGCCTGTCCCAATGACCTAATCCGTCTGAGTATCCTACACATCAACACTACGAAAAGAAAAATGAACCTAAAAACCTAACTCAACAAGTTGGCCAATAGAGAGGAGATTCGATGATAACCTAGAGACTAAATAGGTACTACCGACAGAGATCTCAGAAGAAGAAATATAATCAATATGACTAACATGCATCGGAGAACTATCGATAGTGTATATAATATGGTTAATATGCAGAACAGATTTAGTAGGAAAAATGGTGGGATCAGAGAATATATACACCAAGCAGAATCCATAAATTAAGAAGAAGTATCTGAAGTAATAGATATAACAATAGAGGAACGAGATATAACCTGTTGGACCAAAGTCTCAATGTCAACAGTAGTGAGCGAAGTAGGCTGAGATGAAGACTCAGGAGTAAAGGGATCAACGGAGACAACTGCAGTAACCTGTTGGAGGGAACCAAGAGAGTCGCGGGTCTTTTCTATTGTAACTGGAAACAATCAGTAATCAAGTGGCCGCTTTTCTTGCAATACTGACAAACTAATTTCTGGAAAGAGGATTGGGACTGTGGAGCAGAATGCTGGGAGCAAGATAAAGAAGCAAGAACCAAAACAAGATCGAGAGACTGAAATTTCATAGTAGAGCGACGATGCTCCTCAGAAATCAACTCAGCAATAGCAAAATCAATGGTAGGAAGTGGGGTACGATGAAGTAGGGCAGCCCAAGTGGACTTAAAAGTCATCACGAAGTCTTATCATAAAATGCATAAACTTGTAGTGGTCCCGATACTTGGCAAAGAGCTCAATGTCTGCAGCACAATGAAGCTAGGGTTTGGCATCAGTCAACTGATTCTAAAAAAGAGAGACCTGAGAGTAAAACTCAGTGATAGACTGGCTGGGTTCTTGACATATCTGATAAGTTTTATCTCAATCTGAAACTAAAGAGGAGTATAATTGCAACAGTCGTAATGAGTAGCCAATAAATCCCATGCAACCTTATCATTCTTGAGCAAGAGTAGAAGATTATTGATAGGCTAGATTGATGTGTTAACAATCCACTGCAGAATCTAGTTATGAATACTCTCGCAGTAATCCAAGCTATTAGCGTAATCAGTGGGGACTCATCCTCAGTACGAATAGATTTATGAGAATTCTCAGAGACATAATGCCACAATTTCCTTCTTTTGAGAAAAAAATTTCATATCGTAACCCCAAGGACTATAATTGGTTACATCCAAAACAATATCAAGTGGATGAATAATATCATGAACAATATTATTTTGGAAAGACATTGTGAAAAGGATAGCCCAAAAAATCAACTCCCGAAAAGTCAACCAAAAAGTCAATGCTTGAAAAATCAAACTGGTCAAAATCAACATTGGTCAACAGTTAGGAGTCAAAGTCAATAGTCAATGGCCAGAAGTCAACGATCAATGTGGCAGTCAAAGATGATATGGGGCTGACGTGGATAGTGAGGTAGCATTGATGTGGGACAGTGAGGTAGCGTTGACGTGGCGAATTTTGTGGGCAGGCCAAACAGAATTGGGTTGAATAGTAACAGTCTGGTCAAATTGTGAAGTAGAATGGGTTAGGGCAAGTTGATGCGAACCCTGTCAAGAATAACGAGACCGGTAGAAGAAAAGGAGAAAATCTAAGAACGTTTTCGATCAGGTTTGAATGGGAGATCTCGACCCGTTGCTTCAACTAAAATAAGAACCTCGGTATAATTGATCTCAACCCGTTGTTTAATGTGAAGTAAGAACCTTGGTATAAGGAAGACGCCACAAACGGTAGTGAAAAGCCATTTGATAAGTCGATGATGAATGTCACAGAAGAATTCCGATAAGTTCGAATAGTTCTTCAAAAAACCAAAGAGAATAAACTCACCAATTATCTGTAAACTGTCTCCCTTCTATTCCATTAGACGCCTTTTTATAGGCTAAAAAAATATAAGGAAAGTTCAAGAAATAGAAACAAAACAAAAGGAAACAATCAGCCCCTTAATTTGGCTGATCAATACAAAGAAAGTTTAAGAAATAGAAATAAAATAAAAAGAAACAATCAGCCCCTTAATTTGCTGATCAATACAAGGAAAGTTCTAGAAATAAAACAAAAAGAAACAATTAATTTTGACCAGATTCTTCTACTAGTTGAATCATATTGAGGCATCTTTGTTGAACTCGTGAACCATCCTCAATGGGCCGCCACGAATTTTCTTGAGCCCAAACCTCTTGAATCAGCCCATTAAGTGCATTTTTGAACTTCTTTCCTTGTGCTCTTGTAACCGGCCTAGTTGGAATTTGAACCGGCTCCTTTGTAGTCAAGCCATTATTTGCATCTTTCCCCTCTTGAAAAAGATTTACCCTCAAATCATCACCTATATCAAAATGACTCAAATCAGTAACATTGAAAGTAGCACTAACATTGTACTCACCGGGCAAATCTAGCTTGTAAGTATTGTCATGATGCGCTCTAGAACTTGAAAATGACCATCCCCTCTTGGAAGTAGTTTGCAATGTCTTTGCGCCGGAAATCTCTCTATTCTCATATGCAACCACACCCAATCTCCGGGTTCAAAAACAAGTTTGTGACGCCCCTTATTGGCTTGTTTTGCATACTGCTCCGTTCTTCTCTCAATATTGAGCCTTGCCTTCTCATGTATCTACTTAACAAAATCAGCCTTTTTCTTTCCATCAAAATTAACATGTTCAGAAACAGGTAATGGAGATAAATCCAATAGAGTCAAAGGATTAAACCCATAAATAATTTCAAACGGTGAGAATTTAGCAGCAGAATGAATAGATCTATTATAAACAAACTCAATATGTGGTACACTCTTCCCATGTTTTGATGTTCTTTTTAATTATTGCCCTCAATAAAGTAGACAAAATCATATTTACTACTTCGGTTTGACCATCAGTTTGTGAGTGACAAGTAGTAAAAAACAAAAGCTTGGTACCTAACTTACACCATAAAGTCTTCCAAAAGTAGCTAAAGAACTTAGCATCTCTATCCGAAACAATGGTTCTAGGCATGCCATGCAATCTCACAATCTCCCTAAAGAGCAAATCAGTAACATGCGAAGGATCATTCTTTTTGTGACATGGAATAAAGTGTGTCATCTTAGAAAATCTATTCACAACTACAAAAATCGAATCCCTTCCACGTTTAGTCCTAGGTAATCCTAACACAAAGTCCATTGAAATATCAATCCAAGGCTCACTAGGAATGGGCAAAGGAGTATACAAACTGTTGGGCTGCACTCTGGATTTAGCTTGCCTACATGTGATACATCTACCACAAATTCGCTCAATATCTCGTTTCATGTGTGGCCAATAGAAGTGTTCCTGCAATAGTTAAGGTCTTAGCAACCCCAAAATATCCCATTAATCCCCCTCTATGGATTCCTGCACTAACAAATCCCTCAAAGAACAGTTAGGCACACATAATTTATTTTCTCGAAATAAGAACCCATCATGTCTAAAGAACTTACCACAAGCGTTTTTCTCACAAGCCCGATACTCTTCACAAAATTCATGGTCATCAATGTATAAACTTTTAATGTGTTCAAAACCAAGCAATTTTGCATCAAGTGTAGAGAGTAATGCATACCTACGAGAAAGTGTATCGGCGACAATATTCTCCTTATCTTGCTTATACCTGATGACATATGGAAATGTCAATGAACTCTACCCAACGAGCATGCATTTTATTTAGCCATAGGTAGTGCTGCCATGTCTCCAAAGCTCGAACCAATGCATACAACTCCTTGTCATAAGTCGAGTAATTTAAGGTTGTCCTGCTTAATTTCTCGCTGAAGTAAGCAATTGGTCGTCCCTCCTGCATAAGAACTGCGCCTATGCCAATACCTGAAGCATCACATTCAATCTCAAACGTTTTAGAAAAGTTAGGTAAAGACAATAAGGGGGCGTTGGTTAGCGTCTCTTTGATTAGTTGAAATGCCTTCTCTTGTTCTTCTCCCCATCTAAATTCGACGTTCTTCTTGATCACTTCGTTAAGTGGTGTGGCTATGCTATTAAAATCCTTCACAAACCGCCGATAAAAACTAGCAAGTCCATGAAAACTACGAACACTGCTTACACTTGTGGGACTCGGCCACTCTCGGATTGCACGTACCTTCTCTTCATCAACCTGTATACCCTATGCACTAACAACAAATCCCAAAAAAACAAGCTTATCGGTGTAAAAAGTACACTTTTTCAGGTTAGAAAATAACTTTTCTTTCCTAAGCACATCTAAAACTGATTTCAAATGTACGGCATGATCAGCCAAGTTTTTGCTATAAATGAGTATATCATCAAAATAGACAACAACAAACTTGCCTATAAATGCTCGCAAAATATGATTCATAAGTCTCATAAAAGTGCTGGGTACATTAGTCAACCCAAAAGGCATAACTAACCATTCATACAAACCATATTTTATTTTAAAAGTAGTTTTCCATTCATCTCCTTCTTTCATTCTAATCTGATGATAACCACTTTTTAAATCAATCTTAGAGAATAAACAAGAACCATGCAACTCATCTAACATGTCATCTAAGCGAGGAATAGGATGACGATACTTTACTGTTATGTTGTTGATGGCTCGACAATCAATGCACATTCTCCACATGCCATCCTTCTTAGGTACAAGTAAAACCAGAACGGCGCACGGACTCATGCTCTCCCTCACATACCCCTTCTCTAACAACTTACTTACCTGCCGTTGAAGCTCCTTTGTCTCCTCGGGATTGCTCCTATAGGCTGGTCGGTTTGGATTTGTCGCACCGGAAACAAAATCAATTTGATATTCAATCTCTCGAATTGGTGGTAATCCATGTGGTGTTTCCTCGGGAAAGACATCCTCAAATTCCTGCAAAAGAGAAACAACAGAACTGGGCAAAGCAGGATCAAGTTCGTTAGTATTTAAAAATGCCTCTTTGTATAAAAGTACAATCATCGGCTGATTTGAAAACATTGCTCGCTTAATCTCACTCACTTTTGCATAGAAATTCTTTTGTTTTCTCTCTGATTTTCTCTCAATGGCTGAATTTTGATTTTCTTTTTCTCTCTCATTTTGCTCGGCCACTCTTTGATATGTCCAATATATCCTAGCAGGCCCTATCAGTCGCATCTGAGCAAATCGTATTTTACGTTCTTCAGGCATGTCATACCAATCGAAATAGTAATCCATGTCTGCAAGCCAGTCACTAAAAACTTTAGGGTCGTGAGTACCGTCGAATGTAGGAGTTTCTACTTTTTTCTTACGTGTGATGTCATCTTCAATACGTCTAGTTCTAGGGACACTCTCATATATATTCCTTTCATTTCGATCTCTTGGTCCTCTATACTGATCATGATTCCTTTCGTAATATTCATTCCTATAAATTTGATTATTTTGTTCTTCTAGGTTGTCCATTTATTGTTCTACTGCATCCAATCGTTTATTAACAATTTTAAATTGTTTCATTTGTTCCTGTTATGTTGTTGATGGCTCGGCAATCAATGCACATTCTCCACGTCCCATCCTTCTTAGGTACAAGTAAAACCAGAACGGCGCACGGACTCATACTCTCCCTCACATACCCCTTCTCTAACAACTTACTTACCTACCGTTGAAACTCCTTTGTCTCCTCGGGATTGCTCCTATAGGCTGGTCGGTTTGGATTTGTCGCACCGGGAATAAAATCAATTTGATGTTCAATCTCTCGAATTGGTGGTAATCTATGTGGTGTTTGCTCGGGAAAGACATCCTCAAATTCCTGCAAAAAAGAAACAACAGAACTGGGCAAAACATAATCAAGTTCGTTAGTATTTAAAAATGCCTCTTTGTACAAAAGTACAATTATCGGCTGATTTGAAAACATTGCTCGCTTAATCTCACTCACTTTTGCATAGAAATTCTTTTGTTTTCTCTCTGATTTTCTCTCAATGGCTGAATTTTGATTTTCTTTTTCTCTCTCATTTTGCTCGGTCACTCTCTGATTTTCACTTCTTTCTTTTACTCACTCTCTTTCTTTTGATCACTCTCTTTTTTTTATCACTCTCTTTTTGCAACCTCACTTGATCTTTATAAACTTGTTTTGGTGTCATTGGCACAAGAGTGATGGGTTTTTGGTTGAGCACGAACGAGTATTTATTGGTGAAGCCATCATGTTTAACTTTCCGATCGAATTGCCACGGTCGGCCTAATAGCAAATGTCCAGCTTGCATCAGAACTATATCACACAAAACTTCATCTTCATATTTTCCGATGCGGAATGAAACCTAAACCTGCTTATTTACCTCTACCTCGTCACTATTATTCAGCCATTGTAACTTGTACGGCCTAAGATGTTTCAGTGTGGGCAGTCCTAATTTCTCTACCAAAGTTGTGCTTGCAACATTAGTACAACTTCCTCCATCAACAATCATACTACATACATTGTCTTTGACGTAGCACCTAGTATGAAAGATGTTCTCCCACTGCACTTCTTCAATTTCTTTTGCTTGCAAACTTAGAAGTCTTCTTGACACCAATAATTCACCTTAAACTGCATATTCTTCTTCATCTACGTCCTCCAATGGTGGCAGAGTCGGTATCAGACTCGTCGTCGGTTTCGATCTCTCCATTACCCCTTATTACCATGACTCTTTTGTTCGGACATTGACTTGCTATGTGACCCCTGCCTTAACATTTAAAACACTTAATATCACGATTTCGAGAAGTGGAAGGGTCAGATTTACCTTGAGTGCTATGGTTGGTTGTCACTTTTTTTGGCTCGAATTTAGGTTTTGCATCTGGTTTCTCCTCTTTCTTCACATGACTCGGTTTCTATGGGGAAAAACCCGAATTATGGGATGCACGTGTACCACCTCTCCTCTCGAGTTGTTGCTCCACCTTGATGGCCATGTGCACCATATCCTCTAATTCCACATAATGCTGCATCTCCACCCTGTCATGAATTTCTTGATTCAAGCCATTAAAGAACCTAGCCATAGTAGCCTCTCGGTCTTTTTCGATATTATCCCGGATCATACCAATTTCCATCTCTTGATAATAATCCTCCACACTCTGGTTACATTGTCGGAGCGTTTGCAATTTATTGTATGACTTCCGGTGGTAATGGCTGGGCACAAACTGCTTCCTCATCACTATTTTCATCTCTTCCCACGTCTCAATCAGTCGTTCCCTATTTCGCCGCCTGTTCAATACTAATTGATCTCACCACACAATAGCATAGTCAGAAAACTCAATGGCAGCAAGTTTTACTTTCTTCATCTCAGAGTAATTGTGGCAATCGAATACTAACTCCACCTCTTTCTCCCACTCAAGATAAGCCTCGGGGTCGTTTCTTCCTTGAAATGCTGGAATCTTCATCTTAATACTACCTAAGTTGTTATCTTCCCGATTTCTATCTTCTCTAAACCGTCCTCCATATCTCGTATTACCAACAACTGAACCCCGATCTTCTTCTTCATCAAAACCAGCCTCATAATACTTTCCATCTTCATCTCTCACTCCCCGATGTTGAACTATTTCCCTCCTATGTACCTTATGATTGTTTTGTGGCTGTTCCAAACGTGTATTCTCCATCTGATCAATCCGCTCATGTGCCTGCTCCAATTCTAACCTCATCACACGACTCATCTCACTCATCATGGCTTCCATGAGCAACTTTGGGTCAGCCATCCCTGTAGCACCTTCGGTGATACTCTTTTCACTGTTGTGAGACATGATTGCTGCAAATCAAAATTAGAAAACAACAAAAGAAAGGAAAGGACCTCACACACTCCCTCACGTGTTTTCACTCAAAGAATGATTCACTCTATTCCACTCGTGTTTCACTCAGTATAATCGGTTTTTACCCTCTAATATGCTCACCACTCTTGCCTTTTGCCACTCGATAATCCTCTTTTAGTTCTTTTAAAATTATTCTAACAATATTCAAAATTCCAGCAATAATTCACCAAGAACTCACCAAGGGAATTCAGGTTCAAAAGGTAAGAAAACAAGGGATATGAGTGATTAGATTTTCAAAACATAATTGGGGTGAGGAGATTTTCGGGTTTATTGGAAACAAACGAAAGAGAATCTTTTTACTCCCTTTTTTTTTACCTTCTTTTTTTTCGGATCTTTTTTTTCGGATCTTTTTTTCTCAGATTTTTTTTTCAAATTCTTTCTTTCATTAATAACAGAACAAGATTTCGAATGGGGTAGAAGAAAGAAATTCGGCTAGATAAGAAAAGAAAACTAAATTTAAATGGGATAAGCAAACCTGAGACGAGAAATCCTTAGCTCTAATACCAAATGATGCGAACCCCGTCAAGAATACCGAGACCCGTAGAAGAAAAGGAGAAAATCTAAGAACGTTCTCGATCAGGTTTGGATGGGAGATCTCGACCCGTTGCTTCAATAAAAACAAAAATCTCGGTATAATTGACCTCAACCCATTATTTAATGCGAAGAAAGAACCTTGGTATAATGAAGACGCCACAAACGGTAGTGGAAAGCCGTTTGATAAGTCGATGATGAACGCCACGGAAGAATTCCGATAAGTTCGAATAGTTTTTCAAAGAACCAAAGAGAATAAACTCACCAATTATCTGTAAACTGTCTCCCTTCTATTCCATTAGACGCCTTTTTATAGGCTAAAAAAATACAAGGAAAGTTTCCTACAAGGAAAGTTCAAGAAATAGAAACAAAATAAAAGGAAACAATCAGCCTCTTAATTTGGCTGATCAATACAAGAAAAATTTAAGAAATAGAAACAAAATAAAAAAGAAACATCAGCCCCTTAATTTGCTGATCAATACAAGGAAAGTTCTAGAAATAAAACAAAAGGAAACAATCAATTTTGATCAGATTCTTCTACTAGTTGAATCATATTGATGCATCTTTGTTGAACTCGTGAACCATCCTCAATGGGCCTCCACGAATTTTCTTGAGCCCAAACCTCTTGAATCAGCCCATTAAGTGCATCTTTGAACTTCTTTCCTTGTGCTCTTGTAATCGGCCAAGTTGGAATTTGAACTAGCTCCTTTGTAGTCAAGCCATTATTTGCATCACAAGTGGAGCTCATGTGTTGGAGAAGGGAGGCGTGTGGAGACCACACGCAAAGACTTCACACGATGTGTGGCAGCACGTGACAAATTCGAGGGCTGAAATTTTGGCAAACGAAAGATTGGAGGGAGACGAGCAATCTGAAGGTATAAGATTGTCAAAATTCAACTTCAAAATAGCCAAAACAGACAAAGAGAGCTTCGAGATGTGTGAGGATAAAGAAAAACTCACCTAGAATGGTTTATGCACTCACAAAAGAAAGTAGGAGAGATATCAAAAAGGTTGTGGTTCTAATACCATTTTAAAAAAAACAAAGTGAAGAGCAATGATGAAATTTTTGTATATTTTGATATAGATTAACTGTACAATGAGTCATCTTTTTATAGGTGAAGGAGGAAAGTACAAAAAAGAAAGAGAATAATTACAGAACATACAATTGATACTAATTATATAAAATCCTCAATTAGTCTAATTAGAAATTTGTCAACTATCCTAACCTAGCAAAGTATCTGATCAACTATCCTCAGTTAATCTAATAAGGGATTTATCAATGATTAGTATTATATTTTGTATTTTTCTTCACATATTTTATCAATTTTTGTATATAAATTATTGCTACTTGGATATATTTAGTATGTTATTATAGGTAACAAAAGATTCATAAGGAAGAGAAGAAGAAGATGCAAATTTGTCAAGAATATGAGCGTAGAAAGTCAATTTTGGTGAAAACAGAAACTCAAGTGCAACTGTAGCAACTTCAAAAGTGTATTCGGCCAAGATAAAGCTTAAACTGGAAACATTTGTCTAGGAGAAATTTGTAGATCTCGGAATTATCTTTGAAAAAAGCCTAAGAACAGCTCAATCCGAGTTCAGATGCTATCTTTGAAAAAAGCCTAAGAACAGCTCAATGCGAGTTCAGATGCAAAAGTTATGACCATTTTACTAAAGCACTGTAGAATGGAAAATCCGATCTAATAGGCTACATGTGTGCTAAACTTAATTTCGAGTTTCGGACCCGAAAATTAGTATTTTATGACACTAATCTCAACCATTGCTTTTTAATACATATAGATTAGATTAATATTATATATCTTGAGATTAGTTTGTGTTGGATTAAAATTATATATTTTGTATTGAGTTTGAGTAGGAGTAGGATTGTGTTTATATTATAAATACCTCATGAATCTTTGTAATTGGGAGAGCTTTTTAGATGTAATTTGTATTCTTTTTTATTAATAAATATTAGGGTTTTGCCGAAGGGGTGACGACCACCATACCAAGCTCCAGAGGTAATTCTATTACTCTTTATTACTTTTTAGATAGATTTAATCGCTTTCTAGTGTAGATTTTTAATTGCTTTATAGGAAAAATAGAATTTTTAATCACTTTCATAAATAAAAATAGGACATTGTTAATTAGAACCATGAGTACCTAAATTAGTTTAGCTCTAGGATGTAGATGAAGTTAGGAATCAACCGTGTAATTGCTTATTATTGTTTTCTTTCTAATAAAGACATGATTTTTCCATGAAAAAAATTAAAATACAATAATTCGTAAATTAATAGTTTGATAGGTTATACTTGAGTTAAATTTCTTGATACTTTATACTTAGTTAGGGTTTGGGGTTATTGATTTTCATCTTTTTCATAGAATTATCTAATGATTTAGTTTATTTTTATGCAAAGTAGTATTTTTGATGAGTTATACTTGCACACAACTTGATAGCTCATACTTAAAACACTTTAAATAAAGATTAAAATTAAAAGATCAATTTTTATGATAGGAAGAAAATAATAAAAATAATACTTGGTTGTGAACTAGTAGATTCTATATTTTAGACTAATTAGAATAACTCAAATTCAACTTAGAATCCTTTGTTAGTCTGTTAGAATAATAGGATTAGCGAGAACGCAAAAAGAACTTAGATCCTCATGGAAATGACCTGTTTGCATTACAATCGACACTGTGCACTTGCAGTAGATCTTTCACATCAAGTTTTTGGTGTCGTTGCCGGGGATCAACGGTATTTTCTTGCTTTTTCTAATATTTTACGGGTTAACAGTGTGTATTGAGTGTTCAGGGACCTACAAGTTCATATATAGGTAGCAAAAATGGACTAAAAAAGACTCAGAAGTACACTGCAAAAAGTAAAGAGCTAAACACTCTGATTTTGCCGCAAATAGCGGCAATTACCGCCAATTAGCGGCATTTCTAGTGAGTATTCCCCCATTATCTCTTTGATTCTGTATTTTGGGTCCCTGGCTCTGTAAAAAAAATTAAAAAAATAAGAAACTATAGGACATCACATTTTTCTTTGATCATATTTCTTCCATCGTTTCATCTTTCACACACACCACTTCTCGCAATAGTTTAGGAAACTCACGCATACACTCATCTCTGTTGGTATATACTAACGTGGGCCCATGATTAATTTGATCGACTTATAAAATTAGATTCTGTCATGAGCAAGGCGATAACAAGCTCACCATTACGGTAAGTATGGTTCACAACATATATACTGAATCTATTTCATGTGCTGATGTTGAACTAACATTTGAGCAAATTTTCAAAGAAGAGATCATGTTATTAGATGAGTTGGCCCACACAGACTTTATGTATGATGACACATTTGCGGCCACTTAATAATGAACAAAGTTTTGAGGATTTATTCATGGAGGAGCTCGAGTTGCTTCGTGAGTTAGAAGGGCCATCACATTTTACAGCTCGTAATTCACTTGATCATAGTGTGCACTTCACATCTCATGATAATCCAACATGCCTATTTAATATTTGTAATGATTGTGATATGTGCATTGAAGATTTATTTAGTCTAACCAAAATTTGCATGTGGAAAAAGAGAGCGAAAATGCTATAAGAGGCAGAAAAGAATTTTTACGACCACTAGGAGATTGATGAGACCCCTTAATGAACCCACTTCATATTTGAAACACACACACTATAAAAGTGGGAAGCGATCAAGAGTTTATAACAGTTTTTCTTGCATTAATAGGGTGACGGTATTGATATCGTAACTTTTTACGACTCTCATTATTTGTATAATATTTATAAAATAGTTTTCATATTTATTTTACCACCTTTGGTTCGTGTATGAGGGCATACACGATTTTAGGTGTGGGGAAGTGGGTTAGGAAATTTTTCTTCATGTTTTTCTAGGATTTTTATTTTATTTTTAGATTTTTTTTAGGTTTCTTTATTTTTACACTTTGGATGGTTTTTAGGATAATTAAAAAAATTAGAAAAAGAAGAAAAAAAATCTGAAAATAAAAAAGTAAAAATATTTTCTTCAATAAATCAATCTAATTACAAATAAAAGAATAAATTTAGTTTTGAAGTTTGATAGGAGAGTAGATTGGATAATATACTTAAAATTTTATGAAAAAACTAAAAATCAGAAAAATAAATACCACTAAAAGTGATTTTGAGGTAAGTATATATCTATTTTTCACTTCACAATAGTTTATTAGGTTAAGGATAAAGATGATAACGATTGAGTAGTTTTCTCTCTCTAAACAAGAAAAAATAATTAAAAGAAGGCAATAATCCTAACAAAAAAGAAAAAAAAGAAGGTTGAGCCTGGTATTTAAGGTAATAATCTTTTAGAAATGAAAAAAAAGAGTATGATCCAAATAATCGGGTACTTTGCACCTAAGCAAGCGTGAATATTCGCATGAAATGTGAAATATTCGAAAAAAAGAGAAAAATAAGGAAAAATTGTTTAGAGAGAATAAATGAATCATGAGTTAAAGTTTGAATTCAAAACCAAAGTAGATTATCACACATGCACGTAGATCTATAGGAGCTAATGAATTATCTATTATTGAATATTGAAAGATAAGATTTAAATTTTTGATTAAAATAATAGGTGTATTTGATATGATAATTATCTTGAAAACTGATAATCTTAATGCATTTTTAAATTTGTATATTAGTGAGATTAATCGAAGAAAATATCAAAAATAAAATTCTTTTTTTTTGTATAAAACTTTTATTTTTCTTGATTTTTGGTTATCATTATTTTTCTTTTTTTTATTCCTTAATCTACCTTCTTCATGAATTTTATGAGTATATCTACTACAAACTCTTACAAGATACTACTCGTCCACTAGGATAACCTAGGAGTTTAACGATTTGTTGCACATGGTAAGTGCAATCTCAATTCCTGCGAAAGTTAGTTAGGATTTTCCTTTTTCTTTTTAAGTCTAGATTTTACTCGAGAACTAGCAAAAGATATGTGTGAGGGTATGATTAGTATCATATTTTACATTTTTCCTCCCATATTTTATCTATTTATATATATAAATAATTACTACTGGGGTATATTTAGTGTGTTATTATAGGTAATAAAAGATTCGCAAGGAAGAGAAGAAGAAGATGTAAATTTGTCAAGAATATGAGCATAGAAAGTCAATTTTGGTGAAGACAAAAACTCAAGTACAGTAGCAGCAACTTCAAGAGTATATTCGGACAAGATAAGCTTAAACTAGAAAATTTTGTCTAGGAGAAATTTATAGATCTCGGAATTATCTTTGAAAAAAGCCCAAGAATTGCTTAATTCGAGTTCAGATGCAAAAGGTATGGTTATTTACTGAAGCACTACAGAATAGAAAATCTGATCCAACGGGTTACGGGTGTGCTGAACTTAATTTTGGGTTTCAGACCCGAAAATTAGTATTTTATACCATCTAATCTCAATTATTGGTTTCTAATACCTATGGATTGGATTAAGATTATATATCTTGAAATTAGTTTGTGTTGGATTAAGATTATATCTTTTGTACTGAGTTTGAGTAGGAGCAAGATTGTGTTTAGGTTATAAATACCCCATGAATGTTTGTAATTGGGAGAGATTTTTAGATGTAAATTTGTAATTTTTTATTAATAAATATTAGGGTTTTGCCGAAGGGGTGACAGCCACCATACAGAGCTCTAGAGGTAATTTCATTACTCTTCATTACTTTTTAGATAGATTTAATCGCTTCTAGTATAGATCTTTAATTGCTTTCTAGGAAAAATAGGATTTTTAATCGCTTTCATAAATAAAAATAGGATTTTGTTAATTAGAACCATGAGTATCTAAATTAGTTTAGCTCTAGAATGTCGATGAAGTTAGGAATCAACCATGTAATTGCTTATTATTGTTTTCTTTCTAAAATAAAATAGTAAAGACATGATTTTTCCATAAACATATTAAAATACAACAATTCGTAGCTTAATACTTTGATAGGTTATACTTGAGTTAAATCTTGATAGCTTATACTTAGTTAGGATTTGAGGTTTTTGATTTTCATCTTTTTCATAGAATTATCTAATAATTTAGTTTGTTTTTATGCAAAGTAGTATTTTTGATGAGTTATACTTGCACACAACTTGATAGCTCATAGTTAAAATACTTTAAATGAAGATTAATTAAAAGATCAATTTTTTTGATAGGAAAAGAATAATAAAAGTAATATTTGATTGTGAACTAGTAGATTCTATATCTTAAACTAATTAGAATAACTCAAATTCAACTTAGAATTCTTTGTTAGTCCGTTAGAATAATAGGATTAGCGAGAACACAAAAACAACTTAGATCCTCATGGAAACGACCTGTTTGCACTATAATCGATACTGTGTGCTTGCAATAGATCTTTCACATCAATACACTATTAATAAAGAATTTGTCAACTATCCTAACCTAGGAAAGTATCCCAACATATCTCAACAATAGTATTAGAAATATTAGTTTTATATTTGAAGAGTGATGTTTATAGTGATACATAGGTATTTGACGGTTGAATTTTTGAAATGGTGGGTGATTGAATTATATGTTGTATGTGTTCTTCCTGATGGATTAACCTCAGTTATCCTGAACTCACCTAATAGTATCGAATAGGAGGAAAAAAGCTTATTCAAAGCCACCGGGCAATCCAAGCATACTAGAAATCCAAGATCAACTGGGCCCCTTGCATGAAGTTAATACGGAGACCGCTCTCTGCTAATGTATGGAGGCGCTACGCAAGAGGGAACGAACTAAAGGAGGAGATTCAGAAGAAGCTATCTAGCTGATTAAGGGCGATTTGTTGAGTACTTTAATTTGCAGGTTCTCAGCATAACACTTAGCTTCTGTACATGATACAGTGTTGCCAATGCTGCTGTGCCCAACTTCTCCATCAAGCATAGTTGTTGTAAGGAGATAGAAATCTTCTATTCTCAGTGAAAGGGGGCCAAGCGAGTTAGGATAAAAGGAATAGACAAATTCCTAGATGTGGAGGCCGAGCCCTCTGATGGCGATGATTCAGATAATGATGACAATGACAGTGATGACAACATTGGCTGTGGAGACGCTCCTCTGATTGCTAGAGATGATGATGCTCACACCCAAAATCCATCCCCTAAGCGTCGTCAGATATCGAGAGGCGAGTTAACTCGTAAGAAGAAGAAATTAGCCAACCGGACTCCAACAATGGTAATTTCTGAGGAAGTAGCGATCCGGTTTGCAGCTGATCTTTTAGTCTCAACTCTGCCAACAACATCGGCCGAAGAAGATGTTCTAGCAAAAACCCCAAGTGCTGGCGATGTTCAAGATCTTCCTACTCTCGGATCTCCAGAGCATACTACGATGCAACCCCCATGTAGCGAGATGGGTGCACTTTTGGAGACTTCTACAACTCTTCCATCCAATCCAACTGTAGGGCTTGTTTCTACTGGTATGATTCTGATTATTTCACTACAGGTCTTTTTAGAGATAACCACCCATTCTGGGATGTCTCATATTATATGGAAACATTGAACATCAACGAGATGGTGGAACCGTATCATCCGCTCCGCGTGCTAGGATAGTTTGGTCATCGACAATATATCCTCCTCCACCATTCTCAGCATTGTGTGAGAAACAAGGATTGTCCAACAACAACTATTTGGTGAAATATGGTCACAGTAAGGAGATGTGGGTCAACTAGCAAGACTATGTTGTGTCCCAAGAACACAGAGGGTATGAGGCTGGTAACCCTAGGGACTGTGCGCTAGATTATATGGCATGGTACTATCAAATTTCTCAGCGATTCATCGGTCCATCCATCAATCAAGTCTGTTTGGAAGTTGCACAACAACCTTTCGGTGAGAATGTGGATGAGGTGAGATTGGAAATATTTTGTATTTATTGATCCTGATTTAATTTGATAACTTCCTAATGCAATATTTACCAACTTCCATTATTGAAGAGACTTCAGCAATTGAGAGTATCATTAATCCCTTCATCATACAATGCCTACATAATATCAAGAAACACCTGGGAATGCTATATAAGGTGTTGTTTAGGATTTGATTAGTCATTCGAGGTTGTATTCAGGTGGACAAGCCCTCCCGAGAGTGGATCATCTGAATTGCCAACAACAAGCGGACCCCGCCATCATCCCGTTAGGAAAACACGTAGATAATAGAATTCTCATCCTATATTAATTATGCAATATGGTTATTTATTTCTTGATGTCAAACAATTTCTAATCTAGGTCTGTGTATTAAGACAATTTCTACTCTGATTTTTAAGTTGGAAATATGTTGGTTTCTTTAATTCTGTTTCATTTGTATTATGCTTTACCTATATTTAATATATTTTATTGTGTATGTTGGTGTTGATAAGTAATTTCGAATTGATTAATTTTAGTTTTTTTGGTGTTTGGAAAATTTGAGTATTTTGGTGTTGACAACTAGATCCATCCTTTTCAACAGTTAATCTCTCTGCTCGGGGACTGGTTGGGGATTAATCTCTGAGTAACAAAAACTCCATCCAAGGTGTAAGCTCCAAACGCGGTTCGGGGTATACATCCCGAATAGGGTGCCCACACATGTGGGTTTCCCATTGTTCCGGATTTGAGTCTTGGACGAGGTAAATCTTGTATGTTTACACCTCAGATGAAGGAAACTCTATTTGAGGTTTAACCCCCCGATTGTGGGTTTTCCCTTGGACCCACCATCAGGATTTAAACCCCAGATAGGGTGTTTTCCACTTTAAAATTTACATTTGAAAAATCCACATGTGTGGGCACCCCATTTGAGATATATACCCTGAACAGGGCTTGCCTGTCCGGGGTGGACGGCTTACATCCCGACCAGGTTTTCGCTGTCGATGGATTAATCCTCAAATAGAGGCACACTTTACAGATAGCTTGTTCATATTTTTTTTAATTTCCTTTTCAAATCTTAAATAATAATTGTTTCGAAACACCTAAAAAAATGAATTATTTAACGTCAAATTGACAACAACAACAACAAACGCCAGTTAAGAAACTTTATAAATAACATTGTGAGTGAACAATAATTGCGAATATTATAAAAAACAATAATAATTATTACACTTTTGATTGGAAGAAACTATCTTCCTAAAATACATTATAGATTAATTATCTTTTGTGTGTCAACTGATAGTGACACGATCCTCTTAAATTGTTTAATGCATTCCAAGTATGGTGTATCCCACCCATTACCCACAAAATAATAATTTCACTATCAGTTAAGAACTACGTTTGGAATTGAATGTAGAGGTACGAGAAAAAGCTATATAACGAACAAGTAAGCTTAGATGAGGTTTTAAGAGTAGTATCAGCTAGAGAAACATTACTAATTAATCTTACCGGCACGAAATGACAGTTCCGCAATCTCCTTTTGTTGAAGAACAGATAACGGAGGCAGAGATCACAGTGATAGGAAAGTTAGACACTACACTTTTGATATGAAAAATAGGACAATATTATACCACAACGTGATCAAATGTCTCATATCTGGTATTGTCATCCGGTGATCGATTCTCGAAAATTCGTTGAAATAACTAAATATTTTATGCAACTCGACTATGCGTCCATTGTTTCCAAAAATAGCTAAATAGTATAACTTATTCGACTCAAGCTTGTTGAGTAAATCTCTCCGAACATGAGCTCATTGGTCCTCACCTAGGCCAAAGGAACTTGTAATTACTCTAAATCCATAGTTGTTGTCCGTATAAATTTCACCCATATGGACAATATAGGCGTGTAAAAAGTCTGAAAGTGATGCACTATACTTTAAGGTGGAGGATTCCGGCTCTGGCTCGGGCTCCAAATGAAGAAGGAGAATTGCCAATATTTGCAATGGAGGGGAAGCTTCATAAATGGGACTATTATCCCACATCTATATATAGTGGTTAATTCAATTTAAATTGTCAACTGGATGATAGATTTTGTTGACTCAAACATATCTCAAACAAATAACTTTCCATTTTGGTGGCTACTTCGACGGTAATTTACGAGGAGGGGTCTTTCTTGGAACACATGCACTCTTCACTAAAGGGGAGAAACTACGGTTTTAAATGTAACCAACTCAAAAGCACATAGATTATGACGTATTGAAATATTAAGTTTCTGCTTCATTCTTCCCAGATTTGTAACTTCTCAATTGGATCAAAAAGAGAGGAACTTATGGAATTTGATATTTTTCTTAAATTTTTATCATTGGAACTTTGCCCTCATTATCCGCATTAAGGAATGAATTGTTAAAACCTCCATATCTCTATGATAGCTAATTCCTTCAACAATCGAGGCAGTGGCTTATAGCATGTCAAGTTTCTACAGTGATGCTCAATGCACTCCAATGGTATTGGCCGACCATCTTTTTTATACATTGTAATCTCGCGTGTACATGGCAAGTTATGAGTATGTCAAACTATGCAACTATATAGGATTGTGTCAACATGAATGGAAATAGCTCTCCTTAGCTGACTAAGGTCATTGCATGGAATGATATGAATCCCAGCAACTCCTTGAAATAAGGTAATATAAAGTTTTGATAAACGATGGTCAAGTTCTTCTCAAACGATGCCTTAATCTCTGTATGTTGGAATTCTAGTAACGAGCGGATGTTGCTCCACCATTTTTCAAAATTACCCTGACTCATTCAAAATTGTCTCTTCAATGGGGCATGTACACACTCTGCCCTATTACTAGTGACATTATCTTATAAAGACACATGTTTGTCCATTAAGTAACGGATTTCTCTTTGTACATATCTAATCAAGTTGTTGTCACGTACTTTATTGCATCTAGGTAGGTGCGAAATTCATTTTTTAGGGCACTAAAATGTGCACTATATTCCTCAATCGTATTTGATAACAAATAATAACCTTCCAATTAGAATAAAACTTCTCTCACTCTGGTTACAATTCAAATATCTTTTTACATTTTACCAATATATACATTCTTATTGATGTGCCATCTATACTGAAAATGTCGACTAGAAGGAAATGGGGATTCAACAACAATGACAAGTGCTAAATGTCTATCTGTGATGATTACAACGGGTTGACCTCTGTTGACAACAACTTATCGTACATAGAGAGCCACCTAATACATACCAGAGATGTACTAAACTCCAAACTGTAGCCAACGATAATATCAGTCTAAACTCGGCTGCATTGTGTTGATGCGTCAACCTAAAATAACAAAAATCATTGTTAAAAAAATCAATGGTTTTCTCCATTTAAACATAAACTAGTTTACTAAAAAATGTCTAATTAATAGTATGAAGGGGAAGAAAAGTTCTAAATTATGAAAAAAAGGAAATCTACTGCTTGGGTAATACTACCAGAATAGCTATTATCCCTTCCGAGTTGGAATACTTGGATGGTTAATACAGCAGTTAGAGATTAATCCCCGACTAGCTGCCAATCTTTTCAAAATGAGGCCCATTCCAGCTCAAGTACATGAACGGTGTACATATTGTTCGGAACTAGAACCCAAACGGGATAAAAAAAAAAAAAGCTTGTTTCTTACCCCATGCGTACGAAGTAAAAATAATAATAGTATAGAGCTAAACAAAACTTAAGATAACAACATGCCTTTGTAGTTTAGCTGCACATAAATAAAATCTTACAGAGCTTTTATTGACGACTTTCAATTTGTAAGAAGGTTGAACACAAGGCTCTGATACCAAATTTATTGCAGCACAAAGCAGTTCTTATTTTTGTATTTTGATATTGTTCTAGTAATTCTAGCGTACAATATCGTGGAGCTTTGTCAAAATATTTTAAAGGATTGTCACTATATAAAAGACTCAGCATATCATGAACAATTTTTTCAAAGATATTCTAAACAGGAATTGTATAAGTACAGTAAACATCAGACTTTGTATTAGAATTTAAAGCAGTAGCAGAGTCTATTAAATGAACTTCACCACGCTGTACTGGCCTAAAATGTGGTAAAAATAGTGTGGAAAATGGTACACGTGGTATCATTCGACCATCAAATACAAAATAATGTGTATTATAAGGCTGAAATTGCCGTACATTATTCATACCAATGATACAATCCGTATCAAATTCTTTTGGTAAAAGTGCAAATTCAAAAATATATAACCATCAATATCAGGTATAGATAATGGTACTTCGGCGTTATGTGTAACAGCTTGCTGTCTACCCATAAAGTCATTTAATATTCCTTTTTTTTTTTATCTAAAGGTATCCAATATTGTTGAGAAATAAAAATATTTTGTGTTAGACTGGCCTCAGCACCAGTATCTACTAAAGTATGTATAGTAAATGATGGTGAACCATTAAATCGAATGGTAATAGGAATATAGATATGTAATAATGCTTTTTTCTTTAAATCAATCATAAGATAATCTTATGACATTATTATTATTTTGTGACTCTAAAAGATGTTGGGTTCTGTCTTATATTGGTTCATTTTCATTATCTATATTTGACAAGCTATGTCTTGAAGGCTCAATAATAGTATCATGAGATATAGAAGGTACTGATCTGTCATCAATACTTCTATTTCTACTTATACGTGGTGTTATTTCAGATACAGGATTTATGATTGTTGTAGATATGGTATTCCTAGAGACTACAAACTGTTGTACTAGTAATTGTATTTTTGGTTTTAAAGATTTAATAAAAATCTGCATATCATTATCAAATTTTAGATGTCGTATATCAACTAATCTTGGTTGTATGACTTTACCATTACCAGCCTCAAATAGTTTTACAAAATGATTTGGTGTAATCGATTTAAAAGTTGATGTATCGTCTAAGACCATACAATGTTCACATTGTATCCTTAAAACTTTTGAACCAGATAATAATTCAATTCCTTTCAAACTAATTGATAAGGAACAAACTTTATCAATATTTTGATCATCAAGACTTATACAAAAGTCAGGATGAATATTAATTTTGAATATTTTATTTGCTAAATTTGATTTAGCACCATCCATTAAACTATTTAATGGATTATTGATAATTCTTTCATCTAAACAAGCAATCATGATTGATGTATCTATTTCAGATCGGAATAAACTAGTAATGTTAATTTGTATTAATCATATATGAATATATTTCATTTTAGGATTTTTTTTCGTAATTTATCAATCTGTTATGGATTAATGATTTTTACCGAAGTAAGATCCTCATCTCCTTTCAATTCTATATTACCCTGCATTCTTTCGAGTACACAGGTTTTTCTGTTTAAAAATCTAGATTTAAATGGTGATGGTTTATATACATCTTTCTTTTCTGTATGAGGGATGGTTTCTTTTAATCTTTCAAGATCTTCATCAGTAATGATGAATTGCTCTCCCATACTATCTTGTATACTATCATTCTGAATTTCAGAAGAATTAAAGTTTTGTATATTTGAACTACTTTCAGGTCTTTCTGACACAATGTTCATATATGCATGATACTCGTAATGTGTTTCTTTACCAACTTGAGGACTTTAAGCTGGTGATTTTTGTGTATTATATATATCACCTAAATCTTCTTTAATAAGAGGTAGGTCTTCATATTTTTGTAGTATTAATAACGCTATCAGGTCTCCTTGATCTATAATATAGTCTTGATCCTCAAGACTTATGCTTTTGACTAATACACTGATGTTTAGTTTTGACATAGGTTCTATTAAACCATGTGTTATAAATATATTGTTTTTAGCATGTCTTTGGATATTGTGAATTTTTCCAAAATATCCAAAAGATATTTGTATTATTAGGTCTAAAAATACTTCTGTAGACCTATATCCCTTTAGTCTATAACACCTTCCACTATATAATATGTGTCCTGCCAAATTTAATCTCTCTTTTTTTGGCAGAATAACATATGGTGTTAACATTGTGATTTTTATCCTATTATAGGTTTCACTTAGTGTCAGCATATTGATATTAAAGCTTTCAATATATGAGACTAAGTTTTCAGTATCAGAACTTTCATATATACTTTCTATTTCGTAAATTGTAGAAACATCATTAGGTATATCTTTTATTGTACCAGCATTGACTTCATAACTATCAATGTCATCTATTATTATTGTTTTAACATTTAGGGGACATTCATTTGTATAGTGACCCTCTTTGTTACATTTAGAATATCTGCAACCTTTTTTATATTTTTTATTTTAATAAATTTTCTTTTTCCAAAAGATTTATGCTTTTTGTATTTATTTTTAAATTTCGGATTCCATTTCTTTTTAGTAATTCGAAATTTCTTTCTTTTGTAATGTTTATGATTTTTTCTAGATTTATGTTTATATCGATGTCCTGAATAATATTCTGAAGGACATCCAAACTTGACATTTATTTCTTCGTCATACTTTGGGCAACAAGTAGACCGAAGACTTGACTTTAATATTTTGTTTTTCATATGTTTATTGGCTTTCGTATTCTAGCATATTTCTTTTAACGTATACATATAGGATTTTTTTAGAAAACCAGTAGAATGTGTACTTTCTGGATCAGATCTAGTAAAAGATTTTAGTATTATTATATCATATTTATTTTTTATCAAATTATTCCATGGAAAATGTATTTTTGAAAAAAAATACCTTAATCCAGAATATTTTTTTCTCTATTTGAGATAATTTAAATATTTGACTGATATATGTATTTACAAACTCTTCGAGTTGACATATATCACATAATTGTAGTTTTATTAAAAACTCTTCAGAGGTTTCATCTTCACCAAATTCTTCTCCAGTAATATCAGCATAAAATAAGGACACTATACTGCCTATTGCATCTTTTTTGGTAGGCTGTGTCTCTATTTTATTTGTAGCTTCCGGATGGAACCTTTCATACTGGGATAACCAGTCTAAAATACTTCCTTACCATAAACTTGTAGCATATAATACAAATTTCATATTAGAAATTCTAACAGGAGATACAAAGACATGACCAACTATATGTTGTATCCATTCTGTCATATACTTTTTTAATTTAGTATTGGTATTTTGTCAATATTAAAATATAAACTTGGAGAAACATCTCCTATATTTCTTTTACTATTTCTTAAAATATACTTATTGACAAAATTTTCTCTATCATTTGTCATATTTTCAGTATTTTCTCCCGAAGTCATTTCAACTTCTGGCGTTGGAGTTGGATTTGGTCGAGCATGGCTCCCCATCGTAATTTGAGAATTCGAAATGGATCCTTATTCCATGTTTATAGTATAATAATCAAAATCAGAAATACTTATAATCTTCTTTATGAAAAGAAGATTCGTCTAATAGTGTATTGATTCGGTGTGACTCTTCTCCCAAAAAATCGCCAGAAAGAAATTCTGTATCAGAGGAGACGATAATATTATCTGTCTCTTGATCAGAATTTAAATCTGAACAAGTATCAAGATTTTGTTCAGATTTGAAGTATAATAAAGAAGCGGTATGCTTCTCATAAAAGTCATCTACTTCCTGACTAGATATTGCACCAGTCAGTTCTTGTTCCTGCAAAGAAATAAATTTTCTGTAGAATTTTTCATCTACAGTATTAGTATCAACAAGAATTTTATTTCTTGAAGAATATTTAAGCATTCTTATTTTACTAATGCATAATTTTTCTCTTTGAGTTTTTTTAGTGCTTAATGAAACAACTAAAGACAGATTTTGTTCTAAATTTAAATAGGTTTTAATTTGATTTACATCTGCTAAAATCTTTTTTAATTGATCGCAGATATAATTGTTTATCCCATCTATATGTGAGTTACCAGGGACATGAACAACATGGTGTAAGTCTGTAAGTTTATACGGACAAGTATAGTTTACATCCGGTAGGACAAGTTTACTTTTATCCATTTCTGGATAAAGGCAAGGTCATGTTGTTATCTTTGTGTCTTGTTTATTTCTATAGCTATTATTATTTTTAACTTCTTTTTTACACTAGTCTCTCCGGTTACATGACATCTCTAACCGTGGCTTTCTAGTAGAGTTAAGGTTGCAAGGACCTGACCCTCCCAGTCTATCCACCACAAACCTCTGCCATTGCTTCAGAGAGGTAGAGCACAACAATGGTTCATTTCCTACCCCATGCGTGTGAAGTAAAAATAATAACAGTATAGAGCTAAACAAAATTTATGATAACATGTCTCTGTAGTTTAGCTACATATAAATAAAAACTTACAGAGCTTTTATTGACGACTTTCAATTTGTACAAAGGTTGAACAAAAGGCTCTGATACCAAAATTATTGCAGCACAAAAAACTCACAAAAGTACTTAAGAAATTTAAAGTGGATACAAGCTGAGAAAAGAAAAGATTACAATTTTTCTATACCTCTCCTCCAAGGCCAAGGAGTTATTTGTAACCAAAGCAGAAGTGCCTTTATTCCATAGGATAAGAAGGAATATGCCTTTGGGTGACTGTTGTTGTTGCTGAAGGAGACTGTTGTTGGTGGTAGAGATGATAATTGAGGTAGCAGATAAGAAGGAATCTGCTTTTGTTGTTGTCGGAGAGGTCGCAGAAAGATTCGCCTTTACTTTTCTTGCTTTGAGAAAAGTTTTGTTGGCAGACAAAGTTTTGAGGTGGTAGGCGAGCTGTCACATCATGGGCCCACCATGCTTCTTTTCTTTATTCGCCAATTTCAATATTGGCGAGTAGCTCATCATCAAGCTTATTATCATTTTGGTCCTCCATGGGTTCATCTTGTTCAGCTAAAAATTCTTGTCTGGCTTGTGTCCCAATTCGGCCAAGATTTAATGAATTTAAAAATTGGGAGACTTTGCGAACCTTGTCCTCAGACGATTCGACGGCTGACAGATAATCATATAGTAGAACATTTGTTCCCTCTACTATTGAATGAGCTCGTGAGAGGGCATCTTTGGAGGCTTCTGTGAAGAATTTTTTAGCTGCATAGCGAGCTTGATCTTCATAGACAAAATCTTCCTTGGGGGTATTTTCCCCAACCGTGTACACTTTGTTGGCTGTTAGCATGAAGTTCCCATACTTGAAATGAAGAATACAATTTCAAGTAATTGCGTTCTTCCCATATGCTCCACACACGAAAGAAGAACACCATTTGCCATTTTTTAGCGTAAGACTTCAGTCTTTCGCTACAAATAAGTGGTATATGTCTGGTATATTCCTCTGGATGGTCAGTATTAACATATACCTCGTGCACTATGCCGAGCTGTATCTATCTATGAAATTTGGGGATCTCTTTTTAATAAATAGTCAGTCGAGAACGACTGTACTTGTTTAGAATAAGCTCCTCAGTCTAGAAATACTGAGGCAGATCTGTGGCTTCAAGATTCTAAAAGAAAGTTAGAAGCTGACTATCTTCCAGAAGGTTCTGTTGGTTCATAGTTACCATTCTTTGAATGGTAAGCTCCGCATCGAATTGTCTAGATTTTTCTGTCTTGACTGAACACAACTCGATTAGTTTGACAAAATCAGAAATTTGAACACTTACCAGATCCGCAGTGTTCAAATCTTTGAAGATCGCTTTCAGCTTTTTCTATTCTGAAGAGGAACTAGTATAGAAACTTTTCTCTCTCCAAGGGATTGCCTCGGATCTAGTTGTTGTCAAATATTGACACAGATTATGCACAAGAGTGGCCAGTTGTGCAAACCTCTATTCTTGTTTTTTAGCCTGTTGACGGGCCGTCATCAGTTCTTGTTCAATTTGAGTCAACCAGTAATTAGCTGACTTTAAGTCGTTTGACCGATTGCCCGGAAACAACCATTGAGCCAGTTGTAAATTTCTTTTGCTGTATTCTTTATAGACTGATTGTACTAATCTCTCACTACTGCTGAAGCGAAAGGTTTAGCGACTGGTGTAGACCTCTGAAGTTGTACAAGTTGTTGTTGTCCTCTTCTTTGTCGTATTGCCTTTGTTGTCTGGAGACTAGGAAAGGCAGCAGCTTGTGGGCTGATGTTGCCTGCTAGTTGGCTGACACTGGAGGCTGGTTGGCCTGATGTGATGTTGGTGGCTCCTGCTGAGACTGATGTAGTTCTGGCTGGGGCTGGTTGTGCCTTGGTGGAGGCATTGATGGCAGTGGAAGACTCTCCTGCAGTCTTCTTACCCTTCTTGGTTGTAGAGACAGTTTGCCACTCTTGGCGGCGCTTGACTTGCTCCTCGAGTTGTTTGATACGCAGATGCGTATCCTCGTTCATGATCTAGTCAATAAATCAGCAACTGTATTAGTATAACTTAGAATATATTTTACATCATAGTTAAATATTTCCAAGTATAAAGCAATGCGTATTCTCCTGAGATTTTCTTCAGGATTATTTATTATTTTTTCTTGAGAAACTGAGCAACAGATTTATTATTAGTTTCAATAACAAAATTTGATTTAATAAATAAATGCGTAATGATTTTAAAGCTAATTTAATAGCAAGAAGTTCTTTATCATATGTAGAATACTTTTGCTAGACTTTTGTAAATTTGCTATAAGTATAAGCAATTATTTCTTTTATTTGAGCAATTAAAACACCTGTCCAAAAATTATCTGAAGCATCAGTTTGCAGAATAACTAACTCACTTTCAGACGGAAAATATAATATTTTTTGATCTTTTACTAGAGATTTAATATTTTCAATTTCTTTTTCTTCTTCTTGTGTAAGTTATTGGAATTTTATTCGTATTCCATCTTCTTGGTTGTTCACCAGTTTCTTATTTATATTTACTTTGTTTTATCGTTAACCGTTCTTGAAGGTGTTTTACCTTCTCGGTTAAATTTGAAATAAACTTTCTACCATAGTTTAAAATTCCAAGAAAGCTTTGCAATTCCTTTAAAGTTTTAAATGTAGCATGATATTCTTTTATTTTAGAATAGATATACTGTTGTAACTCTATCTGTCCTTTTTTGATATATTTTCTAAGGAATTCTATTTCTTCCTTGCATAATTCTATATTTTTTTGACTTAGGATTACTCCGTTATCTAATAATATTTTGATAACCATCAATATATGTCTTTTATGTTCTTCTAACGAATTAGAAAATACTAAATTGTCATCTATATATACTGAAACATATTGTAAGTGTCCAAACATGAAATTCATCTATTTTTAAAATATTTGTGGTGCATTTTTTAATCCCAAAGGCATTACGTTCCATTCGTAATGTCCTTGTGGGCAACTAAATACTGTCAATTTTTTTAACATCTGGTCATTTAGCTTTATTTGTCAGAATTCAGATTTTGCATGAAATTTGCTATAGTATTTTGCTCCTTATATTTGTTTAATTAGCTGTTCAGCCGATGCAATAAAATACCCATCAAATTTAGTACAACTATTTAGCTTTCTATAATTTATAACCATTCTACCTTTTCCTCGTTTAATCTCTGCATGATTTCTAACTAAAAAAGCAGGAGATAAATGAGGACTAGAACTTTTTTGTATTAACTGTAAATTTTCTAGTTCTTGTATTTGTCTAGCAAACTCTTCTTTATCAGAAGGAGTTATTATAATACTATTTACTCTTATTTTTGTATTTTGATATTATTCTAGTAATTCTAGCATAAGAAATTGAAAATATTAAAACTCTAGTAAAAGATAAAAAAATATTATATTTTCCATCTAAAAGTGAGTTAGTTATTCTGCAAACTGATGATTCAGATAATTTTTGGACAGGTGTTTTAATTGCTCAAAAGAAAGAAATAATTGCTTATACTTCTGGCAAATTTACAAAAATCCAACAAAAGTATTCTACATATGATAAAGAACTGCTTGGTATCATAGCAATAATTCAATTCCTTTCAAGCTGAAAGTGAGTTAGTTATTCTGAGGCCAATCTAATACAAAATATTTTTATTGCTCAACAATTCTGGATACCTTTAGATAAAAAGGAATATTAAATAACTTTATAGGTAGACAGCAAGCTGTTACACATAAAGCCGAAGTACCATTATCTATACTTGATATTGATGGTATAGATAAAGAATATATTTTTGAATTTGCACTTTTACCAAAAGAATTTAATACAGATTGTATCATTGGTATGAATACTTTACGTCAATTTCAGCCTTATAATATACATTATTTTGTATTTGATGGTCGAATGATACCACGTGTAACATTTTCCACACCATTTTTACCACATTTTATGCCAGCACAGCGTGGTGAAGTTCATTTAATAGACTCTGCTACTACTTTAAATTCCAATACAAAGTCTGATGATTACTGTAATTATACAATTTCTATTCAGAATATTTTTGAAAAAACTGTTCATGATATACTGAGTCCTTTATATAGTGACAATCATTTAAAACATTTTGACAAAACTCCACGATATTGTACGCTAGAATTACTAGAATAATATCAAAATACTAAAATAAAAGTAAATAGTATTATGATAACTCCTTCTGACAAAGAAGAGTTTGGTAGACAAATACAAGAACTAGAAAATTTACAATTAATACAAAAAGTTGTAGTCCTTATTCATCTCCTGCTTTTTTAGTTAGAAATCATGCAGAGATTAAATGAGGAAAAGGTAGAATGGTTATGAATTAAAGAAAGTTAAATAGTTGTACAAAGTTTGATGGGTATTTTATTCTATCGAACAACTAATCAAACAAATACAAGGAGCAAAATACTATAACAAATTTGATGCAAAATCTGGATTCTGGCCAAAAAAACCTAAAAGACTAGATGTCAAAAGAATTGACAGCATTTAGTTGCCCACAAGGATATTACGAATGGAACGTAATGCCTTTTGGATTAAAAAATGCACCACAAATATTTCAAAAATAGATGAATTCCATGTTTGGACGCTTACAATATATTTCAATATATATAGATGACATTTTAGTGTTTTCTAATTCGTTAGAAGAACATAAAGGACATCTATTGACTGTTATCAAAATATTATTAGATAACGGAGTAATCCTAAGTCAAAAAAGATAGAATTATGTAAGGAAGAAATAGAATTTCTTGGAAAATATATCAAAAAATAACAAAAAGAGTTACAACAGCATATCTATTCTAAAATAAAAGAATATCTAGCTACATTTAAAAACTTTAAAGGAATTGCAAAGCTTTCTTGGAATTTTAAAATATGGTAGAAAGTTTATTCAAATTTAACCGAGAAGGTAAAACATCTTCAAGAACGGTTAACAATAGAACGAAGTAAATATAAATAAGAAACTGCTGAACAACTAAGAAGATGGAATACGGATAAAATTCCAATAACACTTACACAAGAAGAAGAAAAAGAAATTGAAAATATTAAATCTCTAGTAAAAGATCAAAAAATATTATATTTTCCATCTGAAAGTGAGTTAGTTATTCTGCAACTGATGCTTTAGATAATTTTTGCTGATTTATCTAAATATTATCTAAAGCAATTATCTAAAGCAACAGTTGCAGAAATTATCTAAAGCAACTGATGCTTTAGTTATTCTCCATATAAAATATCTTCAGAACAGAAAAAGCTGAAAGCCATCTTCAAAGATTTGAACACTGCAGATTGGTAAGTGTTCAGATTTCTAATTTTGTCAAACTAATCAAGTTGTGTTCAGTTAGGATAGAAAAATCTAGACAACTCGATGCGGAGCTTACCATTCAAAAAATGGTAACTTTGAACCAACAGAACCTTCTGGAAGATAGTCTGCTTCTAACTTTCTTTCAGAATCTTGAAGCCACAGATCTGCCTCAGTATTTCCAGACTGAGGAGCTTATTCTAAAGAAGTACAATCGTCCTCGACTGACTGTTTATTTAAAAGAGATCCCCAAATTTCATAGACAGATACAGCTTGGCATAGTGTACGAGGTATATGTTAATACTAACCATCTGGAGGAATATACCGGACATATACCACTTATTTGTACGAAAGACTGAAGTCTTATGCTAAAAAATGTTCTTCTTTCGTGTGTGGAGCATATGGGAAGAACGCAATTATTTGAAATTATATTCTTTATTTCAAGTATGGGAACTTCATGCTAACAGCCAACAAAGTGCACACGGTTGGGGAAAATACTACAAGGAAGATTTTGTCTATGAAGATCAATCTCGCTATGCAGCTAAAGAATTCTTCACAGAAGCCTCCAAAGATGCCCTCTCAGGAGCTCATTCAATAGTAGAGAGAACAAATGTTCTACTGTATGATTATCTGTCTGCCTTCGAATTGTCTGAGGACAAGGTTCGCAAATTCTCCCAATTTTTAAATTCATTAAATCTTGGCCGAATTGGGACACAAGCCAGACAGGAATTTTTAGCTGAACAAAATGAATCCTTGGAGGACCAAAATGATAATGAGCTTGATGATGAGCTACTCGCCAATATTGATATCGGCGAATAAAGAAAAGAAGCATGGTGGGCCTATGATGTGACAGCTCGCCTACCACCTCAAAACTTTGTCTGCCAACAAAAATTTTCTCAAAGCAAGAAAAGTAAAGGCGAATCTTTCCGCGACCTCTCCGACAACAACAAAATCAGATTCTTTCTTATCTGCTACCTCAATTATCATCTCCACCACCGACAACAGTCTCCTTCAGCAACAACAACAGTCACCCAAAGGCAAATTCCTTCTTATCCTATGCAATAAAGGCACTTCTGCTTGGGTTATAAATAACTCCTTAGCCTTGGAGGAGAGGATATAGAAAAATTGTTCTATTTTCATTTCTCAGCTTTATCCACTTTAAATTTCTTAAGTACTTTTGTGAGTTTTTGTGCTGCAATAATTTTGGTATCTTACCAAAAGAATTTAATACGGATTGTATCATTGATATGAATAATTTACAGCAATTTCAGCCTTATAATACACATTATTTTGTATTTGATGGTCGAATGATACCACGTGTACCATTTCCCACACCATTTTTACCACATTTTATGCCAGCACAGCATGGTGAAGTTCATTTAATAGACTCTGCTACTGCTTTAAATTCCAATACAAAGTCTGATGATTACTGTACTTATACCAGTGATGCTCAATGCACTCCAATGGTATTGGCCGGCCATCTTTTTTATACATTGCAATCTTGTGTGTACACGGCAAGTTATAAGTATGTCAAACTATGCAACTATATACGATTGCGTCAACATGAATGAAAATAGCTCTCCTTAGCTGACTAAGAACTAAGGTCATTGCATGGAATGATATGAATCCCAGTAGCTCCTCGAAATAAGGTAATGTAAAGTTTTGATAAACGATGGTCAAGTTCTTCTCAAACGACGTCGTAATCTCTGTATGTTGGAATTCTAGTAACGAGCGGATGTTGCTCCACCATTTTTCAAAATTACCCTGACTCATTCAAAATTGTCTCTTCAATGGGGCATGTACACTCTCTGTCCTATTACTAGTGATATTATCTTATAAAGACACATGTTTGTCAAGTAAGTAACGGATTTCTCTTTGTACAGATCTAATCAAGTTGTCGTCATGTACTTTATTGCATCAGGCAGGTGCGAAATTCATTTTTTAGGGCATTCAAATGTGCACTATATTCCTCAATCGTATTTGATAACAAATAATAACCTTCCAATTAGAATAAAACTTCTCCCACTCTGGTTACAATTTAAATATCTTTTTACATTTTACCAATATATACATTCTTATTGAAGTGCCATCTATACTGAAAATGTCGACTAGAAGGAAATGGGGATTCAACAACATTGACAAGTGCTAAATTTCTATCTGTGACGATAACAGCGGGTTGAACTCTGTTGACAACAACTTCTCGTACATAGAGAGCCACCTAATACATATGTACTAAACTCCAAACTGTAGCCAACGATAATATCAGTCTAAACTCGGCTGCATTGTGTTGATGCGTCAACCTAAAATAACAAAAATAATTGTTAAAAAGTAAATGGTTTTCTCCATTTAAACATAAATTAGTTTACTTAAAAACGTCTAATTAATAGTATGAAGGGCAAAAAAAAAGATCTAAATTAAGAAAAAAAAGGAAATCTACTGCTTGGGTAATACTACCCGAATAGCTATTATCCTTTCTGAGTTGGAATACTTGGATGGTTAATACAATAGTTAGAGATTAATCCCCGACTAGCTGTCAATCTTTTCGAAATGAGGCCCATTCCAGCTGAAGTACATGAACGTTGTACATATCGTTCGGAACTAGAACCCAAACGGGATAAAAAAAAAAAAATAAGCTCTGGCAATTACCAACCAAATGAGCTTCAAACCTCTAAACCTCGACACCCTCTCTTCAAACTTCTTTTTACTTCAATTAAACCACAAATTTAGCTTCAAAATGAATTTAAAAAATTACTTCAACCCTATAACTTCAACTCTATATACAAGGAGAATATTCTAATGGAAGCAACTTTGTATTGTTCTTTTCCATCTCCAAGGAGAATATTCTAATGGAAGCAACTTTGTATTGGTTTTTTCCATCTCCATCATTCTTCTTCTCCAACAATGGCTTTTTTTTTTTTTTTTTTTTTTTTTCCGTTATGCTAACAAAATGGACTTCAAATAATGTCTGGTCACTCTACAAACAAGATATGGATCAAGATAGAGGGGAATGAAGATTAGGGTTTAGGGTTTAGAAACACACAAATTGGGAGAAGAAGTGGGTTTGTGTGCGTACTGGAAGAGAGAGTTGGATTGCGTAGGGGGAAAAGAGACCTAAATCAAGCATAACTGGTAAAAGAAAAAAGTAATAAACTTGTAATACTTTATAATTAAAAGGAGGTGCTCACTAAGTCAAGTGGTGTGCTTATTTAAAATTTCTTGGTTACATATTTCTATGACTGGAATTTAGAGGTAGGAATCTGCCAATGGAATTGGATGAGAATTACGAGGCGATCATTGGATTGAGAATTTTTAGGGCTTTGGATCAGATAGAAGCAAAGAAAGACTGAGAGAAGAGGAATTGATCACGTGAGCTGTTCTTATGTATTAAATTCTGTGGTGCACGTTAATATTATTACATGTTGTCATATTTTGATGGTTAAATTATGAAAAATAATAGTGTATTTTAAGGTGTGGTAAAATATGCGGTAGGAAAAACGTTATTTTAAATGTGACTTTTATTTTTGGAAATTCGAGGTTTCTTATAAAAAAAAAGATTTAGAGAAAGAAATTTTTTGCAGATAAACATTTAAACTATTAATTTAGAAATGGATAATCTAAATTTGATTTTAGGAGAAATGTAAATTGTCAAATGATTTATGCAAAACACCATGTAAAGACAATTTTGCTTGTACAAATAGCTATTTATTGAATCTTGTTACCATAAGGAGTATGTTATATCGTAATAATTAATCTAGCACATCATGAAAATTGGATCATGGTGTCACTCGCTTGTTTTTCGATTTGCATCGTATAAAGAAGTGAATCAGAATCAAAATTGTTGTTACATAATTTAATAGTCGAAGTTATGTATTTTTGTGGTTGCAATTTTAGGGTAGGAGACTACCACAGAACTTAGTTGAGAATTACAGGGTGGCTATTGGATTTAGAATTTTTAGGGTTTCTTGGGAGCAAAGAGAAAAACTGTGAGAAGACAGGAACTAATCACGTGTGTTGTTCTTTATACCAGTCTATTGTTGGTGTGTTATTATTGGTACACATTGCAATATATTTTGCTAGTTAAATTACAAAAAGTGAGAGGTTATTTCAAGATAAAGTCAAACAAGTTATTGGTTCTTTCATAAAAAAGCATTATTTTTAAATATAATTTGTTTACTTGGAAGTCGGGCATCTCTTATATAAAACGAGAAGCTAGAAGACTCTTAGAAAAAGGCCTAGCTTCTTAGAAAAGGAAAATTTGAAGACAAACATTTAAACTATTAATTTAGAAATGGAATATTCTAATTATTTTAAGGGAAAATGTCACTTGTCAAATTATTTATACAAAACACCATGCATGGAAAATTTTATTTGTACAAACAATTATTTATTGAATCATGCATAGATTAAAACATAATAATTTAGAACATCATAAAAATCAGAGCATGGTATCACTTCCTCATTTGCTAACGTCTCATTTCAACTGTTTAGAAAATAGTGCGCTATTGGTGGTCGCTCTCTAAACATGCATGCATTAAGTGTAATGAATAAAAGAAAAGCTCACATGTGCAAAATATTGGAATAATTATAACTATTACCACAATCATAAAGTATGTATAAAACTGATAGCATATATACAGGGATGGTAATGGACGCGTCTATAGGTCAATTTTTGGCCTGTCCTATATAAAATTTTGAATTAAAAATAAAAAAAATTAATTTTCTAATTCAAAATTTTGTATAGAGAGGGCCAAAATTTGGTTCTTGAACATGTCCATTACCATATATATATATATATATATATATATATATATATATATATATATATATATATATATATATATATATATATATATAAGTCGACAGTTCAGGTAAGTTATAGGGATTACTGTAGGTGAGCCGCCAGCTCAAGAAAAGTTATATAAGCTAGCTGTAAAACTATAATGATTCGATGATTTTTCTTTAACAATTATTAACTCTACCTGCTTAACTTCTTTCGGATTAGATTTCATAAATTTTGGAGTTCATTTACCTTTTCATCAAGTGTATACAAAATGTTTTACTCATTGAAAACTATTAATTTTGTGTTAACTTGATGGAGGACCAAATCAAAAGTAAAGCACAAGAAATTGGGTATGAGTGAACCCTAAAGGGTCGAGATCATAATCCAAAGAAATTTTTATAAAAAGATTATTTGAGATAGTAGAAATGAACTACAGCTCAAGTAACTTGCGTGAGCTGTCAGCTCATTTCCATTTTTTTCATATATATTATATGGGATTACTGTATATGAGTCGACAGTTCATATAAATTATCTGAGTCAGCGACAAAAACTATTGATTTCATTATTTTTTTAATTTTTTAAGGATTATAATTGTTGAATGGTAAAAAAGTAATGAAAAATTCCGTACGCGAGACGAACCATTGGATTCACATTAAAAAATCTCTTATCAGTTTGAGACTATATTTGATTTTGATTTAGATATCCAAATCATATCTAATCATGCTTGACTCTGATTTCGGGTATTTAAATCATAACCAAACAAATTAAATTGGAGATTCTGTCAAATTTTCAAGATCAGATCAAGTCCAGATATAATGAACCAGAGATTTTTAAATCCATTTGAAAGGAAAACAAATATTTGACTCGATCATCTATAAGGTAGATAATTTAATCACATCATATATATAAATATGCATCAAGAGAAATTGATGAAGTTATCTTTGAAGAGACCCAAGCTCAACCATTTTGACATGCTATCGAGTGTGCGTACAGGTTATCCGACCAATTTTACACTGGTTTCTCTCCTATGTACGTCGTATCATCAACGAGGGTCAAAGCAACGTCATAGCCATGTGAAGAGCCCACGAATTTTGTAAAAAAAAGAGAGATAAATTATAAATCATTTCTTCTTATTTTCTTTTTTATTGTAATTTTTCTTTTCATTGTAATTCAATTCATATAATGACAATAAAGAGAACTCAAATATTTACCGAAAATAAGAAAACGACCATAGTGGGAGATTCCTTCATAATAGAAGATGGTGGTGCATTGGGGAAATTTCCATTCAAATGGGAGTTCTAACAGAGTGTTATCACCGTGTAAAAACGAAAGTTTCCGTTTAACGGAAGCCCTCAACCGTACGACCTCGTAGTCATCAAAGTGAGCCTCTCTCTCTTATATCGATGATCAGTAGGGCAAGATCAGTGAAGGGCTTCTTCAAATGTTATCCATTGAGAACTCTTCATGTTGTTCCTCCAAGCCTTCAAATCTAGCAACTCATTATGATCAACATCAACCCAAGCTCCAATCAATGGAGTGGTCGGCGAGCGAAGTCCTCAAGACCTTCGAGTGGTTCTTCACATCGAAGGACCATATTAACTGGCCATCGAGCCCCGTCAACCCCGACACTTGCAACCCTCTATTAGGGGTGGCAATCGGACTCTGACACTGGCAACCCTCTATTAGGGGTGGCAACCAGGTCGTGCCCGGCGCGGCTCGAGCACGACCCAGCGCAGGCACGAGCATGCCGTGCCTACGGGCACATGCCCAGGCATGGCACATCGGGCGCGAGCCATGCCCGTGCCTACACGTGCTAGTCCACATTTATTTTTTTGATAAATTAGAATTTTGGTTAGTACGCTTAGTTTAGTTAGTTAATTTAGTTTAGTACGTTCTAACAAATACAAAAGATTATGAAAATAAAATTTTATTATATGAAATATCATTAAATTAACAAATTAACTCTATAAATCTATTTGAAAATCATATAAAATAAGAAGAGAGGGCACTGGCCGTGACCCTCAATTTGTTTTTAGTATTTTTTCCAAGAGAATTATGAGTTTTGAAAAAATTATATGAAAAAATTACAATTATAAAATTCAAAATAAAAAATTTTCAAGTGTGAAGGGGAAAAAAAAAAAATAAAGACTTAATAGTTTAGAAGCTTTAATTTTCAATCTGCCTTAAGTGAATTCTCTTGCTCCAATTCATTTGATTTTCCTTAATCTCTTTACTCACTGTTTAGTCAGTCTTTTAAACAAATACACGTCTCCAATGTATTTACTGCCATTGAGTCTCTTCACTCAGTCAGCATTCTTCTACCTACACTAAAAGCAGACTTCGATATTATTATGGATGCCGGTGGGGTTAGTAGATCACGGGCCACATTGGAAAGCACATAATATGTTTTCTCATGTGATTTTCAGTAGACCAAAATATTAAAATCTTCATAATAGTCAAGTGAATAATTATCTACGTGGCCCTTTTCTAAATAGTAGTGAACTTCATTAAAAGAAGTATTAGATTACCTTGGTTAGTTATGGTGGAATACCCATGACATTATTTGTTTTTTTACTTTCTTGAATAGTAAGTTGCTTTGTATTTAGTGATTTATCATCATACATATCTTCATATGTATAGTACATAATATCTAAATATATTTTAATGTCATTAACTAATTCTTGAATATTATTTATATAACCTATATTTGTATGAAATAGGTCTATTAAACTTTTCATTCCATCTTATTTACATCGTTGATTTATAACAGTTGCAAAATATAGTAAGTATTGAAAATTTTTAAAATATTTACTAAATTTAATTTCTATAGACTTTACAATATCTTCAAGAAATGGGTTATTCCTATTTTCATTACAAACCAAAGTAATTTCAATTAAATAATAAAGTGTAATGTGTGTGGTTAGGTAATAAGTGCCCGAAAGTGCTCTAGTTGCATCTTCAAAATTATTTAAAAATTACAAATGCAATACAAATAGTTCCATTCATTAACTTCCAAACTAAAAGATGGTAATTCCATTTCATTAAACATATTTACTACATCTTTATATTTAATTGTCTCATATAATATTTTTAATGTAGAATTTTATTTTGTTCTTACATCTTGGGATAAAAATCTTGATGAGATTTTACAATTAGTACATATTTATTTAAATTTTTATTTTCTTGGTCCACTACATTTTACAAATACTATTGTGTTCTTAAATTTAGTTATTGAATCATTTACTACTCTTAATCCATCTTACACACGCAAATTAATTATGTGGCAAAAACATCGAATATGAAATAATTTACCATCTAAAATCGGTTTAGTAATATTTTTTAAAATTTCTATTGCAGCTGTATTTTCGAAATTATTATCGAAAGAAATAGAAACTTTTTTTTTGTTCTATTCCGAATGCCGAAAAAACACTAGTAAGGATTGTGAAAGATTATGTGTGTTGTGTGTAAATTCGAATCTTCTAAATTCTATTATTCTTTTTTGAATTACCCAATCTTGATCTATATATTGAGCTATTACACATAAATAATGACTTTCATTTAAGGCCTCTCAACAATCAAAAAATGGAAATTAAAATTTGTCTCTTATTTTTATATATTTTTACAATATCTTATTTACAAGTTGATCGTGGGACTTTTTAAATTCGGAGTTATGTGCCGTTTTTATAAATTTTTCAATTTTTTGGCCTTCGGCTATGGAGAAGGGTTATTCGATTTGCAAAAAGGCTGTTAATTTTTCTCTACTAGATATAGAATTATATTTAAAGGTTCCTAAAATTCCTGTATATGTATTTAATTGTGTTTATTTTGGTTCATTTGATGGGTGTGATTTTTCTAAATGTTTTTTAAGGTGACCCGTTCCACTTTCTTTAAGGAAAAAATATTATTTTTGGAAATATTTGCATCTAACTGTCCTAATACTATCTTCTATAAAATTTTCAAAGTGACTTTATATATCGGATTTTGAAGTCCTAGTGAGAATGGTTGTTTTAGGTATTGTTCTTTGGGTGAGCTCTTCTTCAGGCACATTAGAGTACTATATTTTCGTATGACTGTGACGCAAATGGTACTTATTGGAGTTATTCTAATGGTTCACAAAGATTTCGGTATTCTTTATTTGATAAAAAAAAGACAAAAAATACTTGCGGCTTGAGAAGACGAAGCACCAGACAAGTATAGATCCATTTTCAAAAAATCATGAAAAATCAAATAAAAATAAACAAAATATAAATATCTCGATGCTGCAAGTTGAAGGGAGAGCTTGAGAACTGAGAGTTGAAATCCAAAATTACTTATTGATACTTGAGAGTTAAAGCCAAAGATTGCTCGGGAGATATATTCTTGATGCTTGCTTTTGAGTCTTGAATATTAAATGGAATATGGATGAAGTTTTATGTATGAATTTTGTATTTGGAAAGATTAGAGAGAGTTGAAGATTGAAGAGAGTATGAGAATTATTAGAAAAAAATGAAATTGGAAGAATGAGGGGGTATTTATAGGAGGGAGAAGAAGTATTTTTTGCCCAAAAAAAAAAAAAAATACAAACAACCCTCCCAACGACCATTTTGACTGTTAGAAGTAAAATTTGCAATTTTTTTTGCAACAAACCCCCGACGGCCAGTTTCATAGCTGTTGGGGGCTTTTTGAAAATTGTTTTGCAAAATTCCCTCCCCCAACGGTCAATATAACGAATATATATATATATATATATATATATATATATATATATATATATATATATATATATATATATATATATATATGAGAAAACGGGAAATACACCGGCGGTGAAGGAAGTTTCCTTCACCGCCGCTTAGGTGGTCCAATAAAATTATTACACGTGGTGTCATTTAAGAGAATTCATTTATTTGTTACCTTTTATGACGCCCCGTGTTATAATTTTATTGGGCCACCTAAGCGGCGGTGAAGGAACTCCCTTCACCGCCGGTGTATTTCCCGTTTCCTCTCTCTCTCTCTCTCTATATATATATATATGGAAAACTGAAGGAGGGCTGTCAGCTCAGGAGTTTTCCTGAGCTATTGCCACATGGCGACCTCGTATTCGTCATGCCCCTTTTGCTGTTTAAATTTAAGCTAAAACTTATTAAGGAGAAAAGGAATTATGACAGAAATATAACTATTTATAGGGTGTTAGCTGCAAATTACCTATTTCTCCCCCAAGCCTGGATCCCATCGTTGTCTCCCTCATCTTTGTCTATCTCATCGACATCCAAATTGACTGACCACCCCCCTTCCCCTCAATCTCTCCACCGCCTCAATCTCAGGCTCGATCATCAGCATTGACTACATGAACCAGTGGACGCCTCTCTCTCTGTCCCTCTCTCCTTCACGCCGATCTTAGGCTCTCCTCTATCGCTCTTCTCGCAAAGAGAATCAATCTTTCCCCTCTCCCAAAACCTCCTGGTCTGTATATGTTTCTCTGTGATCTCTCAAGCCGTTCGATAATGATTTGACAAGGATTCGTGTATTTTATAAAATAGTTCATATAGGCTTTTGAGAAAAATATGATCTGAATATATGGATTTCGTTAGTACCAAACGTACCCATTTTTACTAATTTCAAGAATTCTCACAGAATTGATTGAAGGAAATTTTATATCCATATGCATAGGAATAACTTTCGCAGAAGTTTGTAATGGTATCGTGGATTATAACCTAGTTTTTTTGACTAGTGAACTACTCAATTTGACCTTAGTTTGTTTCCAGAAGCAAGTTGTAGTATTGGACTCATAAGTAAACTTTTGCCAGAGCAATACCCCGGCCCTCCGATTGCATTAACAAAACAATTCTACTCGATGGACAACTTTATACAGTTGCAAACAACTTCCAATATGATAACATAGACTAACTTCTTGTTATTTATTTTTAAACCATATTCATATCCTCTTTACCATTCAGGTCTATGCAAGTTGTGGTGAGCACGACAATATATCAAGTACGTATAGATGTTTCTAGTATAAAAATTGACGTACTTCAGTAGCTATTTTAGAAAAACAGAATTCTGATTGAGATATTGATGCACATTTAGATTGGACAAATGCAATTGCCTATAAGCATTTTCATCAGCAAAACTAGACTTATAGATATCATTAGTGTATGTGTAATCATTGAACAAATCCAGTACTCCTTGTCCACCCCCTTTTCAACTATGCACCACTGATAATCCTTGGCTCGGTGGTGGCATCAACCCCATAGGCAAACGATATTGTACTCATGAAGGTGGTTGATACTGGCGGTTTCAAAGTCCATGCTTCAACATGTTGGGTGATTCTTTTGATGGCAGACTCAAATTTGCATTCTGGTGTGCCTTTGAAGACCCTGCCAATACCGAGGACCTTACTGTTAAATGAGAAGAACTAAAAAAAACGTTTACAGATGGACAAAATCTTGACATTGGCTTCTACCAAGCATCTAAACATTGGATTGAAAATTTTACAAATATTATCTTTGACTAAAATGAGTAGTAATCAATGAAATTATTAACTTAGGCATTTATACAAACACCTTGCGAGATACAACCAATTTAGCATTTTCCAGCAAGCTCCATATGCGTGGGGCCGTGAGGGTCAGGGCTTTGTTGATCATCGAAGATGAAAATCTGATGACCAACCGATGTTCCCCATCTCTGGATGACACGGTCATCGTGTAAATTGGGAGGTTTGCAGAGAAATAACGTTGGTCTCCATGGTGATATTAAGAGCAAAAGAGGAGATAAAGGCTGTAGAAGAAATGAGAGGTCGAGAAATTTGGCTGCTCCATTTATCTTGAAGCTCCAGCCTGTAAAAAACCAAAAAGAGAGATAGAGGGTTGAGATAGAGAAAAACTGAAAAGAGAGAGATCAAGATGTTTTATATGATGGGAGTTGTGTTTTGAGGATAGAATGTTTTGAAATTAAGGCCCTAAGATTTATTGTATTTAAGTTTCATTTTTACTTAAATTTAAACTACCAGCTACTTTATTTTTGTGGGCCCAACTAATAAGAAGCTGCCATGTGACAGCAGCTTAGGAAAACTCCCGAGCTGTCAGCCCTCCTCCAATTTTTTCTCTCTCTCTCTCTCTCTATATATATATATATATATATATATATATATATATATATATATATATATATGCTGTGCGGACCGAAAGCTTGACCACTCCGACCGGGCGACTTGCTTGAGACCTATTTGCCACCCCTGCCCTCTATCTATTTATGGGAGTCTCTCTCACCGGGCGGTAACTTCACCGCTCTCCCATCTTCGCATCAGATTTGAAGCGAAAGAACAGCAGGTAGAGAGCTTGAAAAAGAGAGGTTGGACATATGGTTGTCATTATTAGGGGCTGCAATCTCGGCAATTGTCACTAGCCAGGCCATCCGAGTGAAGAGGAGGCGTGCGGAGGAGCAGCGGCTCAAGAATGCGCGCAGACGAGGTCCTCATCTGTGAGGGGTCTGCAGTTCCAAGAGGATGCAGACACAACGAATCAGTGACGAGGAAGAGCTAAAATCCTCAACGACGGTGATCTCATAGACATCGTCGGCCCCTCCATCTCCAAGAAGACTGAGGACGTGACCGGACATCCGGGACATCGTCGGACCATCTCAAAAAAGACCGAGACGCACAACAGTCCCACTCCAGTATCCTCGACCTGGACCTGTGGTCATTTACTAACTCCCACCACCTGTTCGAAGAAATGTCTCAACGAAACACAATCATATGGAATTATTCTTGTACCAATTGGATAGAAATTCCACATGATCCTAGTGGGAATTTTGCTGTGGTGAACTTTCACACAATGGGTGTTGACTGTATTGAACAAGGACAGTGTGTTTGTGGTGGGATTGCTATTTTTCTGTATAGGATTGGCTATATCGAGGGCGTTGCTATGGAGGTGGTCTCATCTGAATCTTTAGACTGTCCGCAGGCTTTCGTCCCCACCTCGTCCGGCTCCAACGAAGGCCGCGGCGAGTTGTCCAGCTCTTCGAGCTACCTCCCTCCTTTGCTTGATTCTGATGCCATATCTGATACAATCAATTCATTCTTCCCAATGGTTGTGGCTGGTTCTAGCTCTTCCTTGTCGGTGGCTGCACCAAGTTCATCGAGTCTGCGCATCAAATTTTGGAGGAGAGGAAGCTAAATCAGACTTTGCTAGCAAATTACAGTACTTTGCTTGACTTGTTTGAGTTTTTGCAGACACATGTATGAGGCCCTTGATTTAGAAGCCTTTATGTCCAAACTATCGAGCATTCTAAGCTCTAGTAATGGAAGTAAGGCAGACAACACAGTCTTTCTTCCGCAGCTTCCTCATAAACTTCGGTCAAATATACGGTTGCCTGAACGGTTTCGTATTGTTGCTCACTTGCGACGCATGGGCGTGTTTAGTAAATCTTGAATGCGTTTACAGTTCTTGAGGTACAGAGAGGCTTGGCTTCCAGGCATCCTTGATGACATGGATGAGAGAAATGTCTCTGACTATTTGAAAGGAATGACAAATTTAAAAATCTATCTGCCATGTTTGATAATGATAAATCTGGAAGAAGGATTACGATGGCGGACTTCTTTTCAGTTGGGCTATACATCAGATTTAAAAATCAACTGAGTACGCTTGAAGCGATGCTTCCCAAAATTACTGAATGTGGATTCATGTCTAATATTCTTGATCAGTTCATGTATTGTGTAAAGGGTCATGGTTTGGTTGGATTGGATTTCCGAGGCCTGCTTCCACCACTTTTTGAAGATGCATCAATTCACATCGGTGTGTTCCTATGCCATCAATTGGCTTTACCGCCAATGGTGTGATGGATGAAAGCCAAGATGATGCAACTCCGCCTTCTGTTTTGATGGAACGTCCAGCTATTGCAGTATTTGTTAATGGTGTTTCAGCAGCTATGAATGAACTGTGGCCTTGTGCTCCAGTTAGCTTAAAGCACGTACCGACTCAGGAAGTCGTTAAGGGATTGCAGGCTGTCTCCGAGTCTTTAATTGCATAAAATGTAATCAGATTGTTCCGAGGGACTGAGTCTACACTCTTTCCTGTGTCAAGAATTTATGGAGGCGACATGTCCGTATTGTGCGACCTGTTTTGATGGATATTATCCCAACGGAGCTGCCCTTATCATATGATCTCGAAGTGCTATTGATGGTGTCAGCCAACTCCTAACAGAGGCCCCCGTAAGAGGATCTAAGAACCCATGGATTGGCAGAGTCTTGCTAGTCTCTCCTATAACAAAGGCAAGTGCGCATCACGGTGCTGGACATGTTGGTAGAATACTAGAATGTAACTTGGAAAGTACTTCAGGCTGAGTTTCAATAATGATCTAACAGCCACTGACATATCCTGAAGTTCTTCGGACTAATATGGCAAATACCATTCTTACCTTGAAGAAACTTGGCATTGATGATCTCATCCAATTTTGACTTCATGGACCCTCCAGCACCCGAGACTTTGATGCACGCTCTAGAGGTCTTAGACTGCTTGGAATCCCTGGATGATGATGGAAACTTGACTCAGTTGGGAGAGATTATGAGCGAGTTCCCCCTTGACTCGTAGATGGCAAAGACGCTTCAATTGTTCGAATTAGGTCCTATCAATGTATGCAATGCTCTAAGTATCGTCTAGGCCTCTATGCATCTGCTGACCTACGTGGACCTCTTCTGTGGTAGCAAATTCTTTTGTTTAGTACCCAGTTGCTTTCTACGGCCTGGGGATGCTCAGAAAGCTGCAAACGAGGCAAAAGCTCGATTTGGACACATTAATGGGGATCACGTGACACTTCTCAATGTTTGCCATGCCTACATATAGAACAATGAAGATTCTCAATGGTGTTACGAGAATTTTATCAATCAAAGGACGTCGAAGGCTACTTGACAATGTTAGACAATAACTAATCCGGATTATGGCCAGATTCAACCTTCGACTATGCAGCATAGATTTTAACATTTGTGATTATTACATCAAACATCAGAAATGGCCTTTAGGATACTTCGTACAGGATGCTCATTTTGAATGAACTGGTCACTATCTAACAATAAAAGAAACCAGTAACAGATGTTCGTGGTGAATGGTTAATAGACATTACTCCAAACTATTTCGACCTCAGCAATTTCCTGTCGTGCAAGGCAAAGAGAGTTCTTGAAAGGCTATACAACAGGCACGTATTCATCAAATGATCCGTGGTGGTACCTTGCGTACAATTGTGTGACCAGCTCAATCTTCACTCCGAGGAGCAAGTGCAAGTTCATTTTTGCTGGGCATTCTAAATCTGCTGAACAGGTCCCTATTCAATACGGTGGCCTTAGCAAGGAGAATGATCCAGATTTCACCACTACTGATGTCGTAACTGAGGCCACAATTAAACATGCAAGCAAGCACACCGCTGAGATTCCTGCTGACTAGGGAAATTCTCTTGATTGAGAGTTTCGAGTGTTTGGCTGGGAAGTGAACTACAGTGCCAAGTTTGCTCCTTTTGCAGAGGACGGACACACAGTAGGTGAACTTGGCCTGTATGAAGGTAGTGTGTTACAGTGGATAATCAAGTCAAACTTATGTTTGAGTTAAGAAAATTCAAGGCCGTAAATGAGCACTTAAATGCGAGGTTAAGCCCACGATCAGAACGCGAGGCTAAACCTCATGTATAATACGAGGCTAAGGCCGAAGCTAGATGCGAGGTTAAACCTTGGCTAAGCCCACATAAAATAATCCAAATGCAAGGCTAAACTCACACAAGGTCATCCAAATGTGAGGCTATGTCTGCGTAGAACTTGAAGCTATGCCTGCAGTTGAAACACTATGCTAATTCAGTGTGCCATGCTAAGCCAGTATATGAGTCTAACTCAGTATGTGAGGCTAATCCGGCACATGGGATTAAACTAGAGCACAAGGATGAACTAGAATGCAAAGTTAAGTTTCAACCTAGCGCAGGAGCAAAACGTGAGTCTAAGTTTCAGTGTTGCATAGAATTATCAGAACATGAGGTTAAAATTCAGCCCCGCATAGTCGACTACGAAAGTGGAAGTGACCTATTACCTTATGATAGTCTTAGTGAGCAACCAAATGAGCCCTAGACAGGGGGTGTCATCCATATCCATAGAACCTTACGTATAATGCGAGGCTAAGGCCGAAGCTAGAAGGTGAGACTAAGCCAACATATAGATACGAGGCTAAGCCAGTGTACAACTCGAGGTTAAGCCAATGTAAAGTCATCCGAACAGAAAGCTATACCTACATATAACGTGAGACCAAGCCAGTGTACAATGCAAGGCTATGCTAGCGTAAAGTCATCTGGACGCAAGACTAAGCATCCGTACAGCGATTCAGATGCGAGGATAAATCCATTTAAAGTCATACAGACACGAGGCAAATGTGAGGCCAGACCATTGTAAAGTCATCCATACGCAAGGCTAACGCAAGGTCAAGCCCACAACAAAACCGTGAAGTTAAGCCCGAAACAAGAATGTGAGGCTAAACCTCGCGTATAACACAAGGCTATACCCGCATAAAATGCGGGGTTATGTCCACAGCTAAAAAACAAGGCTAATTCGACGCATGAGGCTAAATCAGCGTGTAAGGCTAATTCAGTGTACGAGGCTAAATTAGCGCACGAGTCTATTTCAGTGTGCGAGGTTAAGCCAGTGCACGAGTCTAACTCAAACTGCGAGACTAAGCCAGCGCAGTAGGCTAACCTATTGTGCGAGGTTAAATCTTGCATATAATGCAAGAATAATCCCATATAAAGTAATCCAAACATAAGACTTGTTCGCATGCGAGGCTAATCTCGCCTAAAACACGAGGCTAAGCCCGCAGCTTAGGAAAAAAAAAATGAAAATGAGGCTAAGTTTGTGACCTGAACATGAAACAAATATGGCATAGAACGTGAGGCAAAAATATAGCCTTGCATGATACCATCAAGGGTGCAAAGGGCTCAACCCCTATTTAACTCGCACAACATGGTTCGAGGAGGATCAATTCTGTGAAGATAATTAATATCTAAAACCCAAAGAAAGTGAAGATTCAAATTTGCATCAATTCATATATTTGACTGCAGCTTGTCTATAATCATGAAAAAACACAAAAGCTATTTTTGGCAACAGATATCTAAAGACTGAAAGGGGGTTGGAATATATTACAACTCCTAATTTCCATATGGGACGGTGATTCATTACAAGTTCTACTTCTCACAAGAGATTGAGATATATTACAACTCCTACTTTTACATGGGGAGGGGGATACATTACGGTTCCTATTTCTCACAGGGAATTGGGATTTATTAAAGCTCCTATTTCTTCAGAAACAGAGTTTGTTAAAGTTTAATACAGTTTCCAAAAAACAAGCTTGATTATTGCTCTTCAATTATGCAGCAAGAAGGCTGCTGCAAGAGTGGTGGTAGTATTGATATCTCCCCACAAATATGTGATCCTCAAGAGTACTCACTCATCGAGCTATATACAAATAACGTAGCAGAGTACAATGCTGAAATTCTCAGATCCCACCACCAGGCGACGATCAAATTGGCCCATAGATTCGGAAATTTCACATTGACTATGTATCATGACATGAGAACATGTATGTGTTGGCAGTGAAAATTTCTAAGTAAATAGGATTTTCCACAACAGAACGCGGAGCTAATTCTGTAAGCTCCGCGTCTGGCTAGTTTTAGCCCTGCGTTGAGTAAAACGTGAAGCTATCAATAGCTCCGCGCTAGCTCCGCATTCTGGTTATTTATCTCCACGTTTTTATGCGATTAAAGCTCCGCGTGAGCAGATAACCAGAATCTCAAATTGATTGAGATTAAGATTTGGGCTTATCCAGTTAATCAAATTAAGTCCAATCAGAACTCTAAATCAAGAGATTTAAATCAAAACTAAGATATTTGATTGGAATCCTTGATGAGTAAGAATTCTATTTAGATAGAAACTCTTCTATCATCCTGGGGCTATAAATACCTTCTTGGTGAAACCCTAGGGGTCTTCTTTTCTGCAATTGAGATATTTTTCTGAAATCTTGGAGAGTTCGAGTTACGCACAGAGCCTTGAATTCGTGAAGATCAGAGAAAATCATCATCTTTTTCTGGAGTTCTTGAGAAGTTCGAGTTACGCACAGAGCCTTGAACGAATCAAGACCAGAGGAGATCATCTACAGTCGGTCGCCATCTTCGAAGGAGAAGAGTTCAACGTCTGATCGTCCAAAGGAACAACTATAGATCGCATCGCCACACAGATCCCACGTATATTGTAAAAGAGAGCGATTGAGATATAAAATCCTCTCGTTTGTTCTTTTCTTATTCTCTTTCATTGTAATTTAAGCTAATTCAATGGAAGGAAAGGCGAATAATAATCCAGATTCAGCCGCGAACAAACTGGCGACCACAATGGGAGCCATCTCTTTCACTGATGAAGAGATTGTGGCGCAATCGGACGTTGACATGATCGGATCCGAAGAGACACGCTGGTCGTTGAAATCGACCACCAGAAGTACGAGGAGTTCATCTCCTCTGAATCAGGTGACTTGGACGAGACACGACACTATCATCGCATGCACTCCAATACCCGAGCAACGGGTAAAAAGGTATCCACCGAGAGACGGGATTCTTGGAGACTGCGGCTATAGAGCCGGTGCTCGGACAGGAGATCCTAGTAGAGCATGAACTTCTTACTGCCGAAGAAGACCTGGGAACTAGATTGACCAGAACCCAACTCCGAAATAGGAATCAGAGAGCAAGGCGAAAATCCCTCAAAGCCCGCCTTAGACGCGAGGCTAATGGACGCGAGGCTATGGTTCCTCGCAAACTGGCTCGCGCTAATCGCGAGACCAGTTACTGTCACGATAGACGTGAAGTGTTAACTTGCCTTAAAAGCAAGGGAAAACCAGCGTGTGATTTTCCACGCAAGGCTACTACTGAGCTTAGCGAGAGACGCGAAGCCAGTAAGATTTGCGCTAGTCGCATAATACCTAACACTTGCGAGAAACGCGAGTATAAAAATTCTTTAAGGCCAGCGTGTGATTCTCCATGCGAGACTATTGCTGAGCTAAGCAAGAAACGCAAGTCCAGTAGTACTTGCGAGAAACACAAGATTCCTTACACTCGCGAGGAACGCGAGGATAAAAATTCTTTACAACCAGCGTGTGATATTCCACGCGAGGTTAATACTGAGTCGAGCGAGAAATGCGAGACCAGTAATACTTGCGAGAAACGCAAGACTTCTTACATTCGCGTGGAACGCGAAGACGATTGGCAAATTGTTGTTAGTCGTAAGAATCGTGCTAGACGCGAAGCTATGATTTGCGTTAATCGCGAGGGTAAGCCAGCGTGCAAGAATCTTCCTTCACGCGGGGCTATTATCCCAGAAGTTAAACATCTGAAGACACGCCAAGCCAGCGAGAAACGCGAGGCTAGCATGGCAAAACGCGGAGCTAATTTTCAGTCTCGCGAGATAAGACGCGAAGCTATCATTAAGCTCCGCGCAGATCAACCCAACTATAGAATCAGGGCTGATCGTCGCATTAGTAAATCAGAACAGAACTTCAAAGATCAGAAGAAGCTTCAATGGGTTCCTAGACCCTCTCAAAAGTTGGATGAGTCCCGCGATTCCATGGCTAAAGACACCGATCTCAGGGAGTATCTGTCCAAGAAGAGAGGCATAGAACAAGTTCAAGCTGAACCTATCTGTCACTGCCAGCAACTGATGACAGCGATATCCGCTGTAATGAACAACTGTGGCTACAGCAAGAGCAGGGTATCGGTGTTCGACCGATTAACCGAGTCGAACAAGAACCCTATTAAGAAGCCGAAGACCGCTTCCCTGAAAGAATGGAGAGCTGTAACCTCCAACATGGTAGGAAAAGGGAAGAAAGTTGCACAAACGGATGACGATTCAGAATCGAGTGATGAAGAACCTCATCGTATCACTCGACTGAAATTAGGAGCCGTTCCGCCTCGGAATTATAAGAGGCTTGCAATGGGTTCTTACGACGATGACAGCGATAACTCAGCTATAGCTTCACCTCGATCCTCCGAGTCATCCAGGCTACAAAAGTCGACATCACATATGGCTGATAAGTCTGACGACATCAATCAGAGATTCGACGCTCAAGAAAGAATGATTCGAGAGCAACAAAAGACGATTGAAGATCTTAAGATGATGCTTTCAAAATTTGTTGAAGATAATGCAAAGAAGAGCAAAGAAACTTTGAACGAAGAAGAAAGAGAAGAAAAAGCCCACTCGATGCATGAGGACGAGGACAGATTTTCTTTCCATGATCCACATGGAGAGAAAATAGAAAAATTACAAAGTCAACTCGAAGCACTGATGCATAAAAAGGAGTTGAAAGAGTCAGGAGTCTCTAGGCCATATCCACCTGAATGGGACATGGTACCATACCCTCCGAAGTATAAGCCGCTCAAATTAGAGCCATATGACGGGAAGGGATCTCCCAGTCAACACATCTATTACTTCTTGTCCCAAGCCGAACATCTGATTGGTAATGACCCGATTATGACTAAAGTATTCGCAAGTACTTTTACTTGGTTTATGCAGCTGCCCCCATGTACTATTAATACCTGGTTTGATGTTGAGAGATCATTTCTCGCACGTTTCTTTGAGGATGATACCGAGATTACGGTTCATTCCCTCCTTGCAACCAAACAAGGGGAACAAGAAACAGAAAAGACTTCATAGAAAGGTTCCGGGAGAAGTCCGTACATTGTAAACACGGAATGATCCAGGAAACTCTGGTGGAGACATGCCGCCATAATCTTAAGACCAACGTGCTCCTAAAAATGGGGGCCGTAGAGTCTAAGACGTGGAGAGACTTGCTCAAGCAGGGAGAACAAGCCGAGGACTTGATCCGCCGAGTTGAAGAGTCTCGTGGACCAAGAAACAATGGGAACAATAGGCCATACTGTTGGCAGTGAAAATTTCTAAGTTAAAAAGATTTTGCACAACAGACCGCGGAGCTAACTCAGTAGCTCCGCGTTTGGCTACTTTTGCCTCGCGTTTGAGTAAAACGCGGAGATGTTTAATAGCTCCGCATTAGCTCCGCGCACTGGTTTCTTAGCTCCGCATTTTGATGCGATTAGCTCCGCGTGAGCAGATAACCAGAATCCTAAATTGATTGAGATTATAATTTGGGCTTATCCAATATCTAAATTGAGTCCAATTATAATCCTCAATTGATTGTGATTGAGATTTGATCTTATCCAATACTCAAATTGAATCCAATCAGAATTCCAAATCGAGAGATTTAAATCAATATTAAATATTTGATTAGAATTCTTGATGAATACAAAATCCTTATTTCCTATTCCTATGGAAATCTTAATTCCTATTCCTATGGAAATCTTGATTCCTATTCCTATGGAAACCTTATATTCCTATTCCTATTCCTATGGAAACTCTCATAACCGCTAAAGTCTATAAATAGCCTCTTTGAGGAGACTTTAGGAATCAATCAATAATAGATCAATCTTTTGATCATCAAGGTCCTCTTTTTGGGTCTTCTTTTCTTTCCGGCAAGTTTTCTTTTTGATCCTTTGGTAATTCAAGTACGCGAGAGAGCCTTGAAGCCTTTGTTGATCATCTTCTTTTCGACATCTTAGAGAATTCAAGTTACGCATAAAGCCTTGAGTTCGGGAAAGATCAGAAAAGATCATCTACAGTTGGCCGATATCTTCAAAGAAGAAGAGTTCTACGTTCGATCGTCCAAAGGAGCTGCTTGACAGATCCCATCGCCACAGATCCCACACATATTGTAAAAGAGAGCGATTGAAATATAAAATCCTCTCGTTTGTTCTCTTTTTATCTTGTTCACTTTCATTGTAATTCAAGTTTATTCGATGGAAGGAAGCAAAAAAACTTTTGCGGCGAACAAACTGGCGACCACAGTGGGAGCCATCTCTTTCACTGATGAAGAGATTGTGGCGCAATCGGATGTTGACATGATCGGATCCGAAGTAGACACGCTGGTCGTTGAAATTGACCAGCAGAAGTACAAGAAGTACCTCTCCTCTGAGTCAGGTAACCTGACCGAAACGCGGCGCTATCGTCGCGTGCTCTCCAATACCCGAGCAATGGGTAAAAAGGTATCCACCGAGAAACGGGGATCCTTAGAGACTGCGGCTATAGAGCCGGTGTTTGGGCAGGAAATCCTAGCAGGGGGTGATCTCTCTACTGCCGAAGAAGGCATGGGAACTGGATTGACCAGGACCCAACTCTGAAACAGGAACCGGAGAGCGAGGCGTAGAGCCCTCAAAGCCCGCCTTGGATGCGGAGCTAATACCAGAGGACGCGAGGCTATGGTCCCTCGCAAACTGGCTCGCGCTACCCGCGAGACCAGTCTCTATCGCGTTAAACGCGAAGTTACAACTTGCCTTAAAAGCAAGGAAAAGTCAGCGCGTGATATTCCGCGCGAGGCTACCACTGAGCTTAGCGAGAGACGCGAAGCCAGCGAAATTTGCGCTAGTCGCAAAATATCTGACACTCGCGAGAGATGCGAGTATAAAAATTCTGTAAAGCCAGCGTGTGATTCTCCACGCCAGGCTGATACTAAGCTAAGTGAGAAACGTGAGGCTGCTTGCGAGAAACGCAAGACTTCTCACACTCGCGAGAAACGCGAGTATAAAAATTCTTTAAAGCCAGCGTGTGATATTCCGCGCGAGGCTACTGCTGAGCTTAGCGAGAGACGCGAAGCCAGCGAAATTTGCGCTAGTCGCAAAATGTCTGACACGAGTATAAAAATTCTTTAAAGCCAGCGTGTGATTTTCCATGCGAGACTGATACTGAGCCAAGCGAGAAACGCGAAGCCAGTAAGATTTGTGCTAGTCGCAAAATATCTGACACTCGCGAGAAACGCGAGTATAAAAATTCCTTAAAGCCAGCGTGTGATTCTCCACGCGAGGCTAATACTGAGCTTAGCGAGAAACGCGAAGCCAGTAACACTTGCGAGAAACGCAAGACTTCTGACACTCGCGATAAACGCGAGGATAAAATTTCCTCACAGCTAGCGTGTGATTCTCCACGCGAGGCTAATACTGAGCTTAGCGATAAACGCGAAGCCAGTAGTACTTGCGAGAAACGCAAAATGCCTCACCTCCGCATAAATTGCGAAGACGATTGGCAAATTGTCGTTAATCGTAAAAATCGCGCTAGACGCGAAGTCATGACTTGTGTTAATCACAAAAATAAGCCAGTGTGCGGGAATTTTCTTCCACGCGGGGCTAAGATTCCAGAAGGTAAACTTCTGAAGAAACGCCAAGCCAGCGTAAAACGCGAGGCTAGCGTATCAAATCGCGAAGCTAACTTCAGGCCAGCGTGTGATGGATTGTCTCCACGCGAGGCTACTGAATTTAGTTATGAAACTGGCCGAAGTGCCAAAACTCGCGTAAAACGCGAGCATAAGCCAGCATGTAGTAAAAACTCCCCATGCGAGGCTATTAAACTTGAACAAAAACTTGAGCAAAGCGTTAAACGTGAAGCCAAGGATTCTTGCGCTAATCGCAAAATAATGCCAGTGTGTGAGGATACTCCTTTATGCGAGGCTAAACAAACAGAAGTTAAACTTCTACAAAAATGCCCAGTCAGCGTAAAACGCGAGGCTATGTCCCAACCCCGCGTAAATCAGCCATTATACAGAATAAAGGCTGATAAGTATAGCACAGATAACGCCACCAGTCATGGGGGGTTACAACAGGCTCCTGGACTCCTCTATCAGCCAAGTGGGCCCCATGTCCAACATATAACTGAAAATTCTCTATTTTCTAAAATACTTGATCTCAGAGATTATTTGACAAGTAAAAGAAAATGAGTCAAACTCAGTCACATTCGACATGCCATTGTGCGCAAATAATATCAGCTGTACTGAATAGTTGCTGCTGTGGTAAAAAAAGAATTTCTTTATTCAATAGAATAACTGAGTCTCATACTCTGAAAAGGAGGAAGAATAATCTGAGATATCAAATTAAGGAAAAAGAGGTAAAGGCGGTGACTTCAAATATGGTCGGTAAAGGTAAGAAGGCCATGGAAAAAAGACACGAGTCAGATGCAGAAGATGAACAACCTCGCCATCTTACTCGACTCAAGTCAGGTATTGTCACTCCTCGAGAATATAGGAGACTTGCAAAAGGTTCCTACGACGATGACTCCGACAATTCAGCCGTAGTCTCTTCACATTCATACATTTCTTCCCGACCAAGGAGGCCAGCATCGCATATGGTGGATAAATCCGATGATGTCGACCAGAGGTTGGAAGCTCAAAAACAAATGATTCTAAGTCAGCAAAAGGCCATTAATGATCTCAAACTAATGCTTCTAAAAGTGGTCGAAAATACTCAGAAGATAGCTGACGATAAGGCTAAAATTTCTTCGGAACTGCCACCTAAGACAAATGAAGAAACTAAAGAAGAAAAGGCTTATTCGATACATGAGGATGATGACAAATACTCTTTCCATAATCTTTATGGAGAAAAGATCAAGAAATTGCAAAGCCAACTGGATGCCTTAATGCACAAGAAAGAATTGAAAGAATCGGGGGTTTCAAGACCATACCCGCCTGAGTGGGATTTGGCACCGTATCCCGAAAGGTATAAACTGCTCAAGTTGGAGTCATATGATGGGAAGGGGTCCCCAAGCCAGCACTTATATTACTTTTTATCGCAGGCAGGTCATCTAATGGGAAATGATTCCGTAATGACCAAAGTATTTGCGAGCACCCTGCGAGGGCCTGCTTTTACATGGTTTATACAGTTGCCCCCGGGGACCATAAATGCTTGGTATGATGTTGAGAAGCAATTTCTCGCACGTTTCTTTGAGGATGATACCGAGATATCGGTTCATTCCCTCCTTGTGACGAAACAAGGGGAACAAGAAACGGTTAAAAGTTTTATTGAATGCTTCAGGGAAAAGTCCGTGTATTGTCGACACGGTATGACCCAGGAAACCCTGGTGGAAACCTGTAAGCATAATTTCAGGACCGGCGTGCTGATAAAAATGGGAGCTATAGAGTCCAAAACTTGGAAAGATCTGTTAAGGCAGGGAGAGCAGGCAGAAGATATAATTCGTCGAATTAAGGAATCTCGTGGCACGAGAAACTCTATAAATAACAAGGCATATCCATAGAATCCTAAAAATAAAGGGAAGGCTGTGATGGCGACAGTTACAGATCCGAAACCAAGACCTTAGAATCTGAGAGGTGCAGGTCAAAATAGGCCTCGACAAGATAGAACTTATACGTTCAAGACGGAGCAGACAGATACTCTATTCCATCTCCTCCTCAGAAAGGGCTTGATAAAACTCCCGGAAAATAAAAAACCGGAAGACGTTGGTAAAACCAACGACCCTAACTATTGCCTATACCATCGGAATGTCGGGCACCCAACTAAAGATTGTTATCCTCTAAAGAACCGAATTCAGGCATTGATAGAAGCCGGGATTCTCACACTTAAAGAGGAACAGAAGAAAGTTTCTGCAAATATGACAACTTTAATTGGGACCAATAAGTTCCCTGCCAGAGCAATCCCTGCCAGAGCGATCCCTGTACCAGTAGAGAAGTTAATATCGACACCAAGTACGGGCAGCCCGCACTTGCAAGTTAGCCCCTTGGATACGCTCCGAACCACAGTCGTGACAAAGTCATCTTCATTGGTTAACAGCCGGATTTGGCTGGGAGTGCCAAAAATATTGACAATGATAAACGTCATGCTTCTGCTATTCTCAATAGCCATTGGAATGGCTAATTGAGTGCTATAAATAAAAAATTTTTGCCCAATGCTGTTAAAGCAGCGGGAAGAGGAGATTAAGTTCCTCGCCAACCCTATCATACTGGGGGTAAAAGTATGAAATCAATTGCCCAATACTGTTAAAGCAGCGGGAAGAGGAGATCAAGTTCCTCGACAACTCACCATACTGAGGGGAATAGCATGGCTAGCCCAACACAAACGGCGATTGGTAAAGGCTAATCAAATCCGTTGATAGCTGGGGGTTTGCTAAAAATCCTATAAACTCTGTCATGTTAAGTCCCTTCTTTGACAGTATGATTTGCATTATTTCCATCTCCGTTCAAGTTACGCGTGAGAGCACTTGGACTAGGCATGCGCAGTTGAGCGCCTCTGATCTAAACCTGGTGTGCCCGGTTCTCAAGTTACGAACCGCCTCCAGTTTTCTTCTTAGGCATGCGCAATTGAGCACCTCTGACCTAAACCTGGTGTGCCCGGTTCTCAAGTTTGAACCGCCTCTGGTCTTTTTCTTAGGTATGCGCAATTGAGCGCCTCTGACCTAAACCTGGTGTGCCCGGTTCTCAAGTTTGAACCGCCTCCAGTCTTTTTCTTAGGCATGCGCAATTGAGCGCCTCTGACGTAAACCTGGTGTGCCCAGTTCAAGTTACGCGAGAGAGTCTTGAACCGCCTCCACTTATCCAAGTTACGCATAGGAGCATTTGGACTTCTTCATCAAAATCTAGGCATGTGCAATTAGACACCTCTGCCGAAATCTGGTGATTCTCATCCAATCATCTTGGTGTGTGCAGTTCAAGTTACGCAGATGAGCCTTGAGCCGCCCCCGATTTGACTAAGATTCTTGAAGCCAACAGATAAAGAGAATCAAGAGTTAGAAAAAGTTCAACAAAACTTGGAAAATCTTTTAAGTATAAAAACGCGGAGCTAAGCTAACTTCACGTGCAGCTGAAAAAATAGCCTCGCGTCTTAAAACGTAGAGGATGACGCAATAACTTCGCGTAACAGAGTTTCTCTCTGCCTTTTCCTTCTCTTTAATAGCCTCGCGATTAAAACGCGACTGCTAATTAAGATAGCCCCGCGTTTCAAGTGCAAGGATGACGCGATAACTTCGCGTAGAGAAAGATCAGAGTTTCTCTCTGACTTCTCCTTCTCCTTCAAGCCTTGCGGCTGGAGAACGGCGATCTCGCCGGTGAAGTAAACAATTGGCTGGAGCCGAAACATCTCAGAATGATTCTAAGAAGATCAAAAGTCAAGGTTTTTACCTTCAAGAGATGCTGCATTGACTGGTTTGCCACTGCGTTTACTTCCACGGCCGCTGCCATTAACGCCGGCCAATGTGCATAAAGCCAAACTCTTCTGGAGAGACATCCTAATGATGAAAATCGATGGAGAGTTAAACGGAGATCAATTGAAGATCGTTCGTTGACATCGCTCACTCGGTTGCCAGAGTTCCAGACTCTTCAAATCTCCAAATGAAGAAGAAGATGAGCCGAGAGCTCTATTTAAACAGGATTTCCGCCGCTTGGTATTCGACGTAGAAATTCGAGAGTAATTAATGAAATAATTACTCATTTCACTGAAAATGAAGTGAAGCTGATTAGCTCCGCGTAAGCGAGCATAACGCGAAGGAGACTTGGTATTCTAACTCCGCGTTTCAGTTTAAGTATCCAAAGTATTTCAAAATTTTCTAAATTCTAAGTCATTTTGAAAACTTTGGAGGGGGTTCTGTTGGCAGTAAAAATTTTTAAATTAAAAGGATTTTCCACAACAGACCGCGGAGCTAACTCAGTAGCTCCGCGTTTGGCTACTTTTGCCTCGCGTTTGAGTAAAACGCGGAGATGTTTAATAGCTCCGCGTTAGCTCCGCGCACTGGTTTCTTAGCTCCGCGTTTTGATGCGATTAGCTCCGCGTGAGCAGATAACCAGAATCCTAAATTGATTGAGATTATAATTTGGGCTTATCCAATATCTAAATTGAGTCCAATCATAATCCTAAATTGATTGTGATTGAGATTTGATCTTATCCAATACTCAAATTGAATCCAATCAGAATTCCAAATCAAGAGATTTAAATCAATATTAAATATTTGATTAGAATCCTTGATGAATACAAAATCCTTATTTCCTATTCCTTTGGAAATCTTGATTCCTATTCCTATGGAAATCTTGATTCCTATTGCTATGGAAACCTTCTATTCCTATTCCTATGGAAACTTTCATAACCGCTAAAGTCTATAAATAGCCTCTTTGAGGAGACTTTAGGAATCAATCAATAATAGATCAATCTTTTGATCATCAAGGTCCTCTTTTTGGGTCTTCTTTTCTTTCCGGCAAGTTTTCTTTTTGATCCTTTGGTAATTCAAGTACGCGAGAGAGCCTTGAAGCCTTTGTCGATCATCTTCTTTTCGACATCTTAGAGAATTCAAGTTACGCATAGAGCCTTGAGTTCGGGAAAGATCAGAAAAGATCATCTACAATTGGCCGATATCTTCAAAGGAGAAGAGTTCGACGTTCGATCGTCCAAAGGAGCTGCTTGACATATCCCATCGCCACAGATCCCACACATATTGTAAAAGAGAGTGATTGAAATATAAAATCCTCTCGTTTGTTCTCTTTTTATCTTGTTCACTTTCATTGTAATTCAAGTTTATTTGATGGAAGGAAGCAAAGAAACTTTTGCGGCGAACACATACTCCCAAAATAATAATAATAAGAACAGAGGGAAAGCGGTGATGGCTTCAGAAACTGCTCCGCAGAAGACAAATTCTCCACCGAACCCGAAGCCCCCGAATCAGAAGGGCACAAGACAAAGTAGGCCTCAGCCAGAAAGGACTTATACTTTCAAGGCGGAACAAACGCCTACACTCTTCCACTTACTCCAGAGAAAGGGAATGTTGAAACTCCTAGAAAACAGGAAACCGGAGGACGCTGGTAAAACCAACGACCCCAATTATTGCCTCTATCACCGGAATATTGGGCACCCTACCAAGGATTGTTACCCTCTAAAGAACAGAATCCAAGCACTAATAGAAGCTGGAGTTCTGACGCTTAAAGAGGAGCAAAAGAAAGTCACTGCCAATATGGCAACCATAGTGGTTGGAACTCATGAGTTCCCCGCAGGAGTGACCCTAATTCCGAAGGGTAAGCTGGTTACGAAGAACCTTGACCCTTACAAAAAGGCCCAAGAAGGACTTGTCCCCATAACGACTCAGAAAGGGGGAGTCATGTGGGTCCACCTTGATTTGCTACAGGATGAGCAGTGGACAAACACAGGGGGTTGGAAGAAGAAGCGGACTAGCAATGCTATCTCCGCGGAAATAAAAGATGAATATATTGCAGGGGCACCTACAGATTTTGAAGAGGAGCCCAAAGCCGTGGCCACTCATCAAGATGGGGCAGGCCCTTCCGGCACTCGGTCCGGAAAGACATATCTCAGGGACTACACCAGAGTAGATCCAAAAGACATATATGCGGAGCTTGCCAAAGCTGCAAAACAGAAAGGTCTTCGCTTCCAGAAAAACCCTGGAAAAGATGAAGGAGTCAAGGATACTTCCTTCAAATTCGATATTATAGCTCAGCTGGCAAATATTCCAGCTAGAGTCACGCTATATGAGTTGTTACGATTATCAAAGTCAACTCGTGAGGCGTAAAGAGAGGCCTTGGCAGACTCTGAGTCATTCCTAGTTCAGATTGTTGAGCCGGCCGACGAAGAACAGGATTCTTGCCCCTCCTGTCATCAAGTGAGGAGGCAGGTCCCACAAATAGTTTTCTCTCCAGAAGATATGCAGGTAAGGAATATAAAGCATAACAGGTCTTTATATTTCACCGGATATGTCGGATCCACAAAAGTGGACCGAATTCAAATTGATCCGGGTTCTGCACTAAGTGTCGTGCCCAGAAGATTGATGCAGCAATTGGGGATCTCCCTCCATCGTCTGGCACCAACCAACACCACGATATATGGGTTTAATGCCAATAACAGCAGTCCCCTCGGAAAAATCCGACTTCGATGCCAAATCGGGGATCTGAGGACGGAGGTCACATGCTATGTTATTGATGCAGATACCTCCTACAATATTTTACTAGGGCGGGCTTGGATCCACACTCACATGATAGTCCCGTCGACTCTTCACCAATGCATGAAATATTGCGATGAGGAAGGAGAAGTCCGGACACTAGTTGCAGAGAAGCAACCATTCAAAGGGCTGGAGAATTACTTCACGGATGCTGCACTCTATAAACCAGCCCATGAAGCTTCCAATAACGATCATATCAAACCTCAAAAGCTTGACGAAAGTGGTAATGAGGCAGATACAGAATATGAACTTCCTGAAGAAGATGACGGGGGTGATTATGAAATCAATCCTCACCTAGATTTTAATTTCAATTTTGATAATAGTGTAGCTGATGTTGTAGAGGATGAATGGGTTATTAATGAAAACATAAAGTTAGTCTACGAGCATGCTGTAGCTACTGAATCTGAGCCCTCTTGTACCTCTACCGAAGTGGATGGCCTATCCGAACTTGAAGTTCTGGCGGCATACCATTTGCCCCTCAGGTCATCCTTCCTCTCTCAATTTGAAATAACTAAGGGCCAAGGTCATTTCTTTGAAGTGCCTCCCCGACAGAAGTCTCAAAGACCGATCATGTTCGACAAAGTGGTCACATCGCCTCGAAGAGGACAGAGCAGTGAAAGTGATGAATAGACATCACCTCAGTTCCACTTATACGAACAGAAGTCCCGGCAAATGATGGAAAAGATGGGTTATAATTTTACCCAAAAGCCGGGATTAAATTTTGAAAAAGGGCGACGAAATCTTATACCTTCGTTTAGGCCGAGGGGAAAGAGCCCAGACTATTATCAGAAGACTCGCAGGGGGTTGGGCTATGTATCTACTCCACCCTCATCACCACTCAAAGATGAAGAGAGTTCTTCGGCCAAGGAAGACTCATCCGATCATGATTCGGATATAAGTACTGGTGCCTGGTTCAATCCTTGACAGCCAATATGGTTTCAGCCACACTTGAAAGCGACGAGGAACCAATTGATGTTCAGGATGATTCCTGGGCTAAGCATATGGACACTCTCTGGGATGTCCGCTTTGAACAGCATGACCCGCCCACTGAAGATAAATTGATACAAGTCAACATGGGAACGGATGAAAATCCGAAGCCCATCTTCATAAGCGACACACTGACTCCCTTAGAGAAAGAGAAACTTATATCTGTTATCAAAGAGTATATAGACGTGTTCGCATGGAGTTATGAAGACATGCCCGGTCTTGACTTTATGAAGACATGCCCGGTCTTGACCCTCAGATTGCCACGCACCGGTTAAATATTAAAGAGGACGTCAAACCAGTTAAACAACAGCAAAGGTGTTTTCGACCGGAATTGATGGAGGCAATAGTTGCTGAGGTCAATAAACTTATAAAATCCGGATTCATCCGTGAGGAACAACATTCAGATTGGGTGGCTAACATAGTGCCGGTTCGTAAGAAGAACGACAAAATCAGAATATGCATCGATTTTCGAGATTTGAATGCTACATGTCCTAAAGATGAGTTTCCACTTCCCATCACCGATGTGATGATTGACAATACTTGTGGTTACGAGAGGATGTCCTTTATGGATAGCTTCTCAGGTTATAACCAGATTAAGATGCACCCAGATGATGAAAAGCATACAGCTTTCAGAACGCCACTAGGGGTATACTGCTACACGGTGATGCCGTTTGGGCTGAAGAATGCCGGTGCCACCTACCAACTTGCGATGAGCATCATATTCAAGGAACATCTATGCAAAATAGTAGAGTACTATGTAGATGACTTAGCAGTTAAAAGCAAAAATAAAGGAGACCACCTTCAGGACTTGAGAGCGGTCTTCGATCTCATGAGGAAACATCATTTGAAGATGAATCCCACTAAATCTTTCATGGGGGTGTCCAGTGGGAAGTTCCTTGGGTTCATTATAACTTCAAAAGGAATCTTCCTTGACCCTGAAAAGGTGAAAGTGATTAGCGAGATGCCGCCTCCTCGTAATCTTAAAGAATTAAGGGGGTTACAAGGAAAGCTTGCCTATATTCGACGCTTCATTTCTAACCTGTCTGGACGATGTCAGCCATTCTCCAGACTAATGAAAAAGGGGGTTTCTTTCGTGTGGGATGAGGCATGTCAACAAGCGTTTGACAATCTCAAAAAATACCTCACCAAACCTCCTGTCCTCATGGCACCCATCCCCGGACAGCCGTTCCTTATATATGTAAGGGCCATGGATAATGCTCTAGGAGCATTACTTGCTCAATATAATGAGCACGGCCATGAACATGCCCTCTATTATTTGAGCAGGACAATGATCGGGGCCGAACAGCGGTATACCCCGATTGAAAAAGAATGTTTAGCCCTGGTGTTCGCTGTTCAGAAAATGCGACACTATCTTTCGGGGCAAACAATTCATGTCATATCACGGGTTAATCCCTTGAAAATCCTGATGACGAAGCCAGGATCTTTAAATGGCCGACTGGCGAAATGGGCATTATTGCTATCGCCATACGACATCCATTATGTCCCTCAGAAAGCAATGAAGGGACAAGCAATTGCTGATTTCTTAGCAGACCATCCAATCTGGTCTAGACAGACGTCAGAAGTTAACACAGTTAGGAAGGAACAACCATGACAGATGCTCTTTGATGGTGCTGCCATACGGTCTGCTGCTGGAGTGGGGGTTGTACTGATCTCCCCACATAAACATATACTTCCTAACGGTTATTCATTGACAGAACCGTGCACGAATAATGTAGCAGAATATAATGCGCTCATTATTGGCCTAAAAATGGCCCTGCAACTGGGGGTGAACTATCTAGAGGCATATGGAGACTCTAAACTCATTGTCAATCAAATGACAGGAGAGTATGAAGTCAGACATGAATCCCTCATCCCCTATCATCAGCTAGCCATCGAGCTAGCAGGATACTTTGGACAATTTTATATCTCTCATATACCACGGAATGAGAATGTCTACGCCGACGCTCTTGCTTCATTGGCCGCAACGTTGGCGATTCCCCCAGGTGAAGCTAAGAGCATCACCATCGGTAGTAGGGAACTCCTCCATCCAGATGTGGTAGTCCAAACCCAAGAGGTGTGCAAGACAAGCTTAGCTCTGGAACCCCACGATTGGCGATTTCCGTTTGTGGATTATGTTTTATATGGGATACTGCCCAAAGATCCAAAGGAAGCTGCCTCGATAAAGAGGAAGGCTCCCAGATTTTATTATGATCAGACACTCCAAACTTTATATAGAAAGTCAGATGATGGTCTTCTACTACGCTGCTTATCAAGAGCGGAAGCAGATGAAGTGCTGAAAGAGACACATGATGGAGTATGTGGAACTCATCAGCCCGGTCCAAAACTTGGAGACCGCATAAAAAGGCTAGGATACTACTGACCAAAGATGATTACCGAGGCAATGACATACGCTAAACGATGCCATGCATGCCAGGTACATGCTAACTTCATCCATCAACCCCCAGAATACTTGCACAATACTGTTGCTAGTTGGCCATTTGGGGCATGGGGAATGGATATTGTGGGGCCAATAACTCCCCCGTCATCTAGATAACATCGGTTTATTCTTGCAATAATGGATTATTTTTCAAGATGGGCCGAAGCCGTGCCCATGGGTGAGGTGAAGACGACAGATGTGATTAAGTTCATCAAGCATCATGTCATTTACCGTTTTGGTGTCCCTCGAAGGATCATCCACGACAATTGACCCCAGTTCATCAGTCAAGGTTTCTCAAGATTCTGTGATAAATTCAGAATCAAAGATATTGCTTCAACGCCATATAATCCCGCAGCAAATGGGTTGGCCGAAGCTTTCAATAAGACGATTATTAAACTCCTTCGGAAGTTCGTCTCTTCCAATAAACGAGATTGGGATGAAAAGCTAGGAGAGTGCTTGTGGGCTTATCGCACCACTGTTCGCACCCCTACAAAAGCTACCCCGTTCTCTTTGGTCTATGGAAGCGAGGCCGTCTTGTCTCTTGAAATCCAGATTCCTTCATTAAGAGTGGCCTTAGCCACAAAGATGATGACAGAAGAGCGCCATCAGCAAAGATTTCAAGAACTAGAGGCGTTGAATGAAAAGCGTCTCAGGGCTCAACAACAAATTGAGTTGTATCAAGCCCGAATCTCACGAACGTTCAATAAGAACGTCAAACCAAGGACCTTTAAATAAGGAGACTTGGTTCTGGCTATTAAGAGGCCAATGGTACTGACTCACAAGACCAAGGGAAAGTTTGAACCCAAGTGGGAAGGACCGTTCATTGTAGAAACAGTATACTCCAGTGGAGCCTATCGCTTGATGAATCAAAACGGTGATAGGATGATGATGCCGATCAATGGCAAATTTCTAAAGAAATACTATGCTTAATATCCCTGGAAGTATAAGCCTCCACTTATCCAAGTTACGCAGTTGAGCACTTGGACTTCTTCTATTTTGGTGATTTTAACCCAATCACCCTGGTGTGCCCAGTTCAAGTTACGCAGATGAACCTTGAACCGCCTTCGAAATTCTTGGCATGCGCAATTTAGCGCCTTTGACCAAAATTTGATGATCCTAACCAGATCATCTTGGATGTGCCCAGTTTGAGTTACGCAGTTGAGCCTCGAACCGCCTCCATTCATCCAAGTTACGCAGTTGAGCACTTGGACTTCTTCTATTTTGGTGATTTTAACCCAATCACCCCGGTGTGCCCAGTTCAAGTTACGCAGATGAGCCTTGAACCGCCTCCGAAATTCTTGACATGCGCAATTTAGCGCCTCTGACCAAAATTTGATGGTCTTAACCCGATCATCTTGGATGTGCCCAGTTCAAGTTACGCAGATGAGTCTTGGACCGCCTCCATTTTATCCAAGTTACGCAGATGAGCACTTGGATTTCTTCATTTCTTGGCATGCACAATTTAGCGCCTCTGACCAAAATTTGATGGTCTTAACCCGATCATCTTGGATGTGCCCAGTTCAAGTTACGCAGATGAGCCTTGGACCGCCTCCATTTTATCCAAGTTACGCAGATGAGCACTTGGATTTCTTCATTTCTTGGCATGCGGAATTTAGCGCCTCTGACCAAAATTTGATGGTCTTAACCCGATCATCTTGGATGTGCCCAGTTCAAGTTACGCAGATGAGCCTTGGACCGCCTCCATTTCATCCAAGTTACGCAGATGAGCACTTGGATTTCTTCATTTCTTGGCATGCGCAATTTAGCGCCTCTGACCAAAATCTGCTGGTCTTAACCCGATCATCTTGGATGTTCCCAGTTCAAGTTACGCAGATGAGCCTTGGACCGCCTCCATTTCATCCAAGTTACGCAGATGAGCACTTGGATTTCTTCATTTCTTGGCATGCGCAATTTTAACCCGATCACCCTGGGTGTGTGCGGTTCAAGTTACGCATAAGAGTCTTGAACCACCCCCCCAATTTGACTAAGGTTATTTATCGTGCAAGCAAATCTGTTTTGAAGCCGACAAATAAAAGAATCAAAAGAATCATCTTTATTAAAAGAAGAAGATACAAAAAGAATCTAAAAAAAACCATCAAGGGTTCTCTCTTCTATTTCAAAGTTCTTATTACAAAAAGAATAAAAGAATAGAAAGAAAGATAACTACGGATCTCCCAGGAGTCTCAACTTATTCATCGTATCGTCAATCACTCAACGATGAGTTGCCTCCACGGTGTGTTGAGCCTGCCTACGTAAGTCGTCATCATTTATTGCAAGTTGCTGTTGACGGGACTCTTCAATGGCACGACTTCTGGTTGTCTCCTCCTGCTTGACCTGTCCTCGTTGGAGGAGCAACATTTCCCGCTTTTTAACGGACTCCCCTAATTGAAGTTCGTTGTCTACTAAGACGGCCCGAGCTCTAGCAATCGTCTCCTGGGATGGCAGCCTGACTCTCCCCAATCTCAGAGTCCACCCTCTTCAGATCTCCAAGAATGGACTCCCGGCTAGTTTGGAGTTCTGCCAACTCCTGAGACCATATTTCTTCCTGTTGTCTTAATGCCCCTCGACGCGATATTGACTCCACCCGAAGTTGCGCCAGTTCTATCTCGGTGATCGCCTCCACATCCGCGTGACTGATTGTGTGTAGCATGCTCACTTGCTCCTCCAAAGCTGTAAGGCGAGCCCAGTAAGGAGCTGCTCGGTCTTGTCCCCCAACTCCTTCAATATTATCCAAATAGTGGGATAACATTGGGCGCGCGAGACTGAAGAAATCTCTGCCAGCAAGGATCATCTTGATGCACCTTCTTAACAGACGCATAAAATCATTAACACTGAAGTTGAAGAGTTCTTTGAGAGGATCCGCAGTGTCAGCATGTAAAGCAGGCAATGCCAAAGAAGTTGTCGCTGGCAGAGGGGTTATGTCCACTGGAGTAGAAGAGGAGGAAGCCCGTCCCTGTACCAGGTTCAGGATATGCGGAGCCAGTAAAGCCAATGCAGATCTGGCAGAACTGGGAACCCAGGGGGAAGCATCATTTGTACAGATCACTTGAGTAGCTCCGCCAACAGGGGTAGAAGACAGGGTGTCCTCACCCGAAGCTCCTCCGGTGGCGGAAGCACCTTCGAATGAAACTTCAAATTTTCCTCGTCATCTACAGGAAGACCGGGAGCTGGAGGAGTTGCAGGAGTCTCAACAGCCATTATAGTAGAAGGCGTTAGTATTGCTGGCTGGAGAGTGGAAGGCACACCAATAACTGTTGGGAAAGTCTCTCCGGAGCAGACTGGTGGTGTTGGAGACGGCATACTTGGGGAAGGAGTAGGCTCTCTTGCTGCAGCTGCAACAATCACCTCTGTTCTCTCATCACTCCCAAGTTCGTCAATTGGGGGGACTGAAGAAGGAACAGAGGGAGGAGTTGTCGTAAAGTAGTCTGCGTCAAATTCACTTGCAGAGCTACCCAAACCACCAGCCGAGCCAGTCATTCCCAAATAGTCCACCCTCTCCTCAGACCCTCCCTTGGTGGTCGAATGCATTGGCGAGAGAGGTTGACCACCTACATTTCAGGAAGCAAACAAATGGCGTTACGTATAACGATAAAGTAAAATAATGGGCAGAAGAGAACATGAAGAGCCATACTGTGAGATACAAGTCCAGTCGTCGGACTCAAAGGGGGAGCCGCTGTTGTTTCCAAGAGCGTACCCGGTTCACTACCCAATGGTTGCGTCGCAGGTTGTTCAATAGGTTCTACGGTCAGAGGAGCTGGAGCCTCGGGAGCACTCGGAGCTTCAGCAGGTCTACTCTCCCCTACTGGCGCTGGAGGTAGGGTCAAAGCAAGCAAATCCGAAGCAAACTTGATAGCTGCTTCCTGGGGAGCTACTAGGGCTCCCGGAGCCAATTTCTTCTTCTTTTTGGCAGGCCCTTTCTTTGGGGCACCGCGGCGTTTGATGGTCGGGCTCCGGGGACGAGTGACAACAGGTTGGGGAACTCCTCCAACATCAGGGTTGTCATCGTCGCTATTATTATCATCATCGTCAGACTCGCTGACGTCTGATGGTTCAGCCGCTACGCCTAGAAATTCGTCCATTCCTTTTATTCTGACCCTTGTAGCACCTTGGCGGCTAGTATAAAAAGCCTCGATCTCCTTACAACAGCTTCGGTTGATGGAGAAGGCGGGCACGTCAACATTTACAATGCTGAACCATGTGCAGAAGCTGAGGGTCATGGCCAGCTCTGGCGACTTCTGGGGCAGGGTGAACTCAGCTCCGGTTCTACCAGCTGCAAAATGGAACCAGCCGCGGGCACCCTCATACAAATTCCCCTCATAGGTAAAATTCTTGTTCGGATTACCCATATAGAGTTGGGAATACCCGAACTAGCGAGCAAAGCGACTTGGAATGTTTGGTTCAATAAGGCACTTGCCATCTTGACGGTACACCAAGTGCCCGGGTCGGATGTTGAGGAGCCACCGGAACGCTCCCGCGGACAAAGCAGTAAAATTGTCTGCCCCCGCAATATCCTTCAATTTCAACCCATACCCTCCCCCGGGGAAGTCGGGAAAGCACCTGAAGATTTCATAATTCTGGTGATTCCGAAGGGTCTTCCGGATTTGGGACATGTAGTGGTGCTTCCATGAAGAGCACTCGTACAGCTCCACGAAGTAGCACTTGTCGCTCGAACGGTGTTCAGCCGCACTCATCAGAGAGGGGCAGTGCATGACGAGCCATGCCATCAGATAAGTGTAGGGTATCTCCACCCTAGGGTTTGGAGTTTTCGACTGGGCAGTTTCTTTTGACTTGCCCTTTCCTTTTCCCTTGACCTTATCAGCAGGGAGGAAATCATTACAAAGTGTCCGCAATCCATGCTGAAGATTACACACCATGGCAGGAAGGAGTCCAAGGGGTCGGCCATATGCAAGAAGTACTGCTGGGTAAACCACAGTCATTGCAATTGCCTCTTTTGGTAAAGACAGCACGACACACATGTTTAGCCACAACATCAAAAACCCAGCAATAAGACTTCTATTGGAGATGGGAGACTGGACTTGATAGTGGTAGCTCTTGAAAGAAGTCCCAGGACCATATCCATTTTCGTTGGATTCAGTGGTGTAGTACATTGGCTGGCCCTTGGCGATGCGGCTATTGATCTTCGTGATGTGGACAGGAGCGCAGCCGTGGATGGTTGTTGAACTATCCTTAGAGTTCAAATTGGCGAAAAAGTAATCGGCCTATTTCTTGTGGCCGATACCATGATTACGCGCATCTACCAGGTCGGCACAGATGCGGTAATGGCACATCATCTCCCAGTATGTGGCGTAGACGCGCTCATCCTTCGCCATCAGCATGTTCAACTCTTCGGTAGTGGGGATATATTCTTCATAAGGGACTTCGCCCATTGAAAGCCCAGATACCTCGAACATCTCGTGGAGAGCGAACCCTAGCTCACCCACTGGCGTAAAAAGAGTGCAGATCTCAGGATTGTACATCTCCAAGAGGCAGAAGAAATGATAAGCACTCTGAGGGAACCCGAACTGGACATTCCGGATGGCTTTGTATAAGCCAATTTCCTTCAGGATAGGTTCATGGAAATCCAACATGTATTGAACAAGGCGGGCCCACCACATGTTGCCAGATGAATAAACCCAGCCAGGCATCCGGAAGTCGCTAGCTGGGTATTGGCCTTGTTTTGCCATGAAATCACTTAGGAAAGTTCGTGCGCGAATCGGGACTTCCCCTACTGGATGCTCCTTGCCAAATCTACCTGGAAGCAAACCAGTAATACATCTGGGGGCGCCATCTTGATAAGCCTCTTGTGCTCCAAATTTGCCCGTTGGGACGCCATCCTGCTCTTGAGTCAAACCCCACTTCAACTCACGAGGCATCGCTAGCCTCTGAAGATAAACCAGGGGAAAGCCACGCTCCATTCTGGGCAGAAACATTAACATTTCACCAGAACTATGCAGGCAAACGTACTCTTCTTCAAAGAGGATCTGGTCTGATTGCCCCATCTGGTCCCCAAAGAGGAATGCGGGCTTCTCCATCACTTCTCTGTCCACGGTTTCAAAGGCCGCATCAATTATAATCTCCCGTGCAGTAGTGGGATGATATTTGATCAACTTCTCCTTGCGCCCGTTCAAGACTGGTTTGTATGCGGCCAGGATAGTGGTGAGGCGAAATTGATCGGAGGGATCAGAACCCCCAGCGAAACCAAAGTAGTTCTTATGGGGAAGATCTTCCATCGAATACCCTACTGCAAGAAGAGGAATCAAAGATTAGAAAAGATTCCACAAAACAGAAAATTTTTCTAAGTATGGAAACGCGAAGCTAAAAATTAGAACGCGCGAAGCTAAAAGAAACTCCGCACGAAGCTAAAGATTAGACCGCGCAGAAGTCAAAAAGATAGCCTCGCGTATGAATGTGACTGCTAATAAAATAGCCTCGCGATTCAGCGCGACTGCTAAATAAATAGCCTCACGTATGAATGCCACTGCTACTCAAAATAGCCTCGTGTTTTAACGCGACTGCTAGTCAGAATCGCCTCGCGTTTCAGCGCGACTGCTAATAGAATAGCCTCGCGTATGAGCGCGACTGCTAGTCAGAATAGCCTCGTGTTTCAGCATGACTGCTACTCAAAATAGCCCGCGCTTCAAAAAACGAGGATGACGCGATAACTTCGCGTAAGAAGAAAACTAAAGGCTTTTCTTCTTCTTCTCCAAGCCATATGGCCGGAGTACAGCGATCTCGCCGGTGAAAGAGTTGATCAATCGGTTAGAACTGAGCCAAATCACTCTAAAAATGTTCTAAAAAGTCTCAGAAGAGAGATCCTTACCCCCAATAGGCGAAACATGGGCTGGCCCGCCGCTTCCACGGCCGTTGCCGCCGCTGCTTGCGCCAGTTGCCAATGATGGAGCTGCGCGAGAAGTAGCACGAGTCTTGGGCGCCATTGCTTGCGAAAAATTGAGAAAAATCGACGGGAAAACGGGAGAAACTCGGTCAGAAGATGCTCTGTTTGCCTGAACTCTGATCGCCTGAATATCTAAAGTCTCTAAAAAATCTCAAGTGAAGTGAGAAAGAAGAGGAATAGAGACTTCATTTAAATGAAAGAAACCGCCTCTTGGAATTCGGCGCAAGTATCGGAGAAAATAACTGACCAGTTACTCCCCAAAACGCGAAGCTATTGGCTCCGCGTAATAATGGAAAATGCGAAGTTATTAACTCCGCGTGGTTATGGAAAACGTGAGGCTAACCTGGTATTTTAGCTTCGCGTTCCTATGAAGAACTTGGATTTTTGGAGAGTGCAATTAGGCACTTCCATCTAAGTTAAATGATCCTTAACCGATCATCTTGGTATTAATAATCTAAGTTACGCAAATGAGCCTTAGATTATTTTACCAAAATTATTAGCCATCTGTTTGTTGTGCGAGCAAGATTCTTGAAGCCAACAGATAGAGAGGAAAATATTTGCTTTTATTCATGAAGCAAAAAGATTACAGAAGAAGAGGGAGTTATAGCTCTCCCAAAAGCTTCTACATGATCGACTCATCAACAACCTAACTGTGAGACTCCTCTACGGGGTGTTGAAGCTCAATTCCATGGTTCACATACAAAAGATCTCCTCTGCAAATGTCAACTATGATCTGTTTAAAATTCTTAGTGGATTATCTGAAGATACTGCTGCAAGAATCCTAATGAAGATGCACAAGTTGAATTCGAAGTGCTGCAAGCCCTTACATAAATGGTCCTCAAGAAAACTTAATGGGCTGCTGCAGAGTTCTTGTAACTCCTTCAAAAGTTTATATTAGGAGCCAGAGGCTTGAAAACTGCAAGGCATATGCTTCTGGCTTCCTTAGAGTTACTTTAGCTGATGAAGATCGATGGACCCACAAGCATTTCTCTTCAGAGAGGATAGGGTTCACTGCAGAAGGAAGAGTCCAGAGTTAGACTCGAAAAATCTTTTAAGTATAAAAATGCGGAGCTAAGCTAACTCCGCGTGCAGTTGAAGAAACAGCCTCGCGTTTCAACGCGACTGCTAATAGCCTCGCGTTTCAAAACGCAGAGGATGATGCGATAACTTCGCGTAAAGTAAGAACAGAGTTTCTCTCTGCCATTTCCTTCTCTTTCATAGCCTCACGTTTCAATGCGACTGCTAATTAAAATAGCCTCGCGTTTCAACACGACTGCTAATCAAGATAGCCCCGCGTTTCAAGCGCAGGGATGACGTGATAACTTCGCGTAGAAGAGGATCAGAGTTCCTCTCTGTTTTCTCCTTCTCCTTTAAGCCTTACGGCCGGAGAACGGCGATCTCGCCGGTGGAATAAGCAATTGGCCGGTTAAGACCAAGCCACAAAATGGTTCTTAGAAGACCAAAAGATAAGGTTTTTTTTACCTTCAATAATCGCTACATAGACTGGTTCGCCGCTGCGTCTACTTCCACGGCCGCTGCCGTCGATGCGAACGCCGGCCACCGTGCACGAAGCCGTACTCTTATGGAGCAACATCCTAAATGGAGAATTGAGGGAAGATCAGTTGAAGATTATTCATCGACATGAGTCACTCGATCGCCGGAGCTCTAGATTTTTCAAACTCTCCGAATGAAGAAGAAGATGAGTCAGAACCTCTATTTAAATGGGGTGATCCGTCGCTTGGTATTCGGTGCAGAAATTCAGGGTGATTAATGAAGTAATTACTCATTTCACTGAAAAAGAAGTGAAGCTATTAGCTCCGCGTAAGGGAGCAAAACGGGAGATAAACTTGGTATTTTAACTCCGCATTTTTGGTTTAAAGATCCAAAGTATTTCAAAATTTGCTAAATGTTGGCGGTGAAAATTTCTAAGTAAATAGAGTTTTCCACAATAGAACGCGGAGCTAATCCATAGCCCCGCATCTGGCTATTTTTAGCCTCGCGTTGAGTAAAACGCGGAGATGTACGATAGCTCCGCGTTAGCTCCGCGCACTGGTTATTTAGCGCCGCGTTTTGATGCGATTAAAGCTCCGCGCGAGCAGATAACCAGAATTTCAAACTAATTGAGATTATGATTTGGGCTTATCTAAATACCAAATCAAATCCAATCAGAATTCTAAATCAAGAGATTTAAATCAATATTAAATATTTGATTGGAATCCTTGATGAGAGCAAATTCTATTTAGATAGAAACTCTCTCTAATCTTCCTGGGGCTATAAATACCTTCTTGGTGAAACCCTAGGGGATCTTTTTGGATCTTTTGGAGGCTTTTGATAAAGTTCGAGTTACGCGTGAGAGCCTTGAACGAATCAAAACCATAGATCAGAGGTCTTCTTCTTCCTTCTTTCGATCCTTTGGCAATTCAAGTACACGAGAGAGCCTTGAAGCCTTTTTGTGAACGTCTTCCTCTTAGAGAATTCAAGTTACGCACAGAGCTTTGGATTCGTGAAGAGAAAAGACCAAGAAGATCGTCTACAGTCGGCCGATATCTTCAAAAGAGAAGATTTCAACGTACCGATCGTCCAAAGGAACTACTATAGATCCCATCACCACTGATCCCACGTTTACATTGTAAAAGAGAGAGATTGAACTATAAAATCCTCTCGTTTGTTCTCTATACATATATATATCTTGTTCACTTCCGTTGTAATTTAAGTTAATTCGATGGAAGGAAGCAAAGAAACTTTTGCGGCGAACAAACTGGCGACCACAGTGGCAGCTATCTCTTTCACTGATGAAGTGATTGTGGCGCAATCGGACGTTGACTTGATCGGATCCGAAGTAGACACGCTGGTCGTTGAAATCGACCAGCAGAAGTACGAGGAGTTCCTCTCCTCTGGATCAGGTGACTTGGATGAAACACGGCACTATCATCGCATGTACTCCAATGCCCGAGCGACGGGTAGAAAGGTATCCACCGAGAGACGGGGATCCTTGGAGGCTGCGGCTATAGGGCCGGAGTTCACACAAGAAATCCTAGCCGAGGATGAGCTTCCGACTGCCGAAGAAGACCTGGGGACTGGATTGACCAGAACCCAACTCCGAAACAGGAACCGGAGAGCGAGGCGTAGAGCCCTTAAAGCCCGCTTTAGACGCGGAGCTAATACCAGAGGACGCGAGGCTATGGTCCCTCGCAAACTGGCTCGCGCTACCCGCGAGACCAGTCTCTACCGCGTTAAATGCGAAGTTACAACTTGCCTTAAAAGCAAGGAAAAGTCAGCGTGTGATATTCCGCGCGAGGCTACCGCTGAGCTTAGCGAGAGACGCGAAGCCAGCGAAGTTTGTGCTAGTCGCAAAATATCTGACACTCGTGAGAGACGCAAGTATAAAAATTCTGTAAAGCCAGTGTGTGATTCTCCACGCGAGGCTGATACTAAGCTAAGCGAGAAACGCGAAGCTACTTGCGAGAATCGCAAGATTTATGACACTCGCGAGAGATGCGAGTATAAAAATTCTGTAAAGCCAGCGTATGATTCTCCATGCGAGACTGATACTAAGCTAAGCGAGAAACGCGAAGCTACTTGTGAGAATCGCAAGATTTATGACACTCGCGAGAGACGCGAGTATAAAAATTCTGTAAAGCCAGCATGTGATTCTCCACGCGAGGCTGATACTAAGCTAAGCGAGAGACGCGAGGCTACTTGCGAGAAACGCAAGATATCTAATACTCGCAAGGAACGAGAAGATGATTGGCAAATTGTTGTCAGTCGTAGAAATCGCGCGAGACGCGAAGTTATGACTTGTGATAACTACAAGGGTAAGCCAGTGTATAGGAATTTTATTCCACGCAAGGCCAAGACTACAGAAGAGAAACTTCTGAAAACACCCCAAGCCAGCGTAAAACGCGAGGCTAGCATGGATAAATGCGGAGCTACTCTTCAGGCTCGCTATGTTAAACGCAGAGCTACTCTTCAGGCTCGCGATGATAAACGCGGAGCTATTCTTCAGGCTCGCGAGGATCAATCCGACTGCAGAACCAGGGCTGATCATTCAAAGAAGCTTCAGTGGGTTCCTAGACTCTCTCAAAAGTCAGACGGACCTCATGATTCCATGGTTAAAGACGCTGATCTTAGGGATTATCTGTCCAAGAAGAGAGGCATGGATCAACTTCAAAATGAACCTGTTTGTCACTGTCAGCAGCTCATGACGGCAGTGTCCACTGTAATGGACAACTGCGGCTGCATCAAAAGCAGGGTATCTGTGTTTGATCGATTGACCGAGTCAGACAAGAACCCTACTAAAAAACTAAAGACTGCTTCCCTAAAACACTGGAGAGCTGTAACCTCCAACATGGTGAGGAAAGGAAAGAAAATTATAGAGACGGATGATAATTCAGAATCGAGCGATGAAGAACCTCATCGTGTTACTCGACTAAAATCAGGAGCCGTCCCGCCTCGAAATTATAAGAGGCTCGCAGGGGGTTTTTACGATGAGGACAGTGATAATTCAGCTATAGCCTCACCTCGTTCCTCTGCATCGTCTCGACTACAGAAGTCAGCATCTCACATGGCAGATAAATCTGATGATATCAATCAGAGATTTGAAGCTCAAGAAAGAATGATTCGAGAGCAGCAAAAAACGATTGAGGGCCTTAAAGTCATGCTATCGAGATTTGTTGAAGATAATGATAAAAAGGGCAAGGAAAATCCAAATGAAGAAGAACAGGAGGAGAAAGCCCACTCGATGCACGAGGAAGAAGATAGATTTTCTTTCCATGATCCGCATGAAGAAAAGCTTGAAAAATTACAAAATCAACTCGAAACTTTGATGCGTAAGAAGGAGTTGAAAGAGGCAGGGGTTTCAAGGCCATATCCTCCTGAATGGGATACGATACCATACCCACAGAAGTATAAGCCGCTCAAATTAGAGCCATATGACGGGAAATGATCGCCCAGTCAGCACATCTATTACTTCTTGTCCCAAGCAGGATATTTGATGGGTAATGACCCCATCATGACTAAAGTATTCGCAAGTACTTTGCGAGGGCCTGCCTTTACTTGGTTCATGCAGCTGCCCCCAGGTACTATTAATACTTGGTTTGATGTAGAGAAATTATTTCTCTCACGTTTCTTCGAGGATGATACCGAGATTACGGTTCATTCCCTCCTTGCAACTAGACAAGGGGAACAGGAAACGGTAAAAGAATTCATAGAAAGGTTCGAGGAGAAGTCCGTACATTGCAAACACGGAATGGTCTAGGAAACTCTTGTCAAACTTGTCAACACAATCTTAAGACCAATGTGCTCCTAAAAATGGGGGCCGTAGAGTCTAAGACATGGAGGATTTGCTCAAACAAGGAGAGCAAGCTGAAGACTTGATTCGTCGAGTTGAAGAATCTCGTGGATCAAGAAGTGCTGGGGGTAGTAAGTCACATACCCAAAAAAGTAGCAATAAGAATAAGGGAAAAGCAGTGATGGCATCGGAAGCTGCTCCTCAGAGATCTAGCCCTCCACCGAAGCCGAAGCCCCAAAGTCAGCAGGGCCCAAGGCAAAATAGACCGCAGTAGGAGAGAAATTATACTTTCAAGGCGGAACAGACGCCTATCATCTTTCACTTGCTCCAGAAAAAAGGAATGCTAAAACTTCCAGAAAATAAGAAGCCAGAAGACGCTGGTAAGACTAAAGATCCCAATTACTGTCTCTATCACCGGAATGTTGGGCACCCTACTAGAGATTGCTTTCCCCTTAAGAACAGAATCCAAGCGCTAATAGAAGCTGGAGTTCTGACGCTTAAGGAAGAGCAGAAGAAAGCCACTGCCAATATGGCAACCATAGTGGTTGGAACCCACGAGTTCCCCGCAGGAGTGATCCCAATCCCAAAAGGTAAGATAGTTACGAAGAACCTTGATCCTCACAACAAAGCCCGAGAAGGACTTGTCCCCGTAACAACCCAAAAGGGGGAAGTTAAGTGGGTTCACCCTGATTTGCTGGAAGATGAACAATGGACTACTTAAAGAGGTCAAGAGAAGAAGCGGTTTGTTAATGCCATTTCTGCAGATATAAAGGAAGAATACATAGCTCCGGGAGCCTTCACAGATTCTGAAGAAGAACCCGAAATTATGGCCACTCATCAAGATGGGGCAGGCCCATCCGGTACTCGATCCGAGAAGACATATCTTAAAGACTACACTAGAGTAGATCCAAAAGATATCTATGCAGAATTCGCAAAGCCCGCGAAGCAGAAAGGACTTCGTTTCCAGAAAAATCCTATTAGAGAGGAAGGGGCCAGCGAGACTACATTCAAATTTGATATAATTGCTCAGTTGGCGAATATCCCAGCACGAGTAACGCTTTACGAACTGTTGAGATTGTCAAAATCAACACGTGAAGCTCTAAGAGAGGCCTTGGCAGACTCTGAGTCATTCCTAGCTCAGATTATCGAGCCGGCCAATGAAGAAGAACAGGACTCTTGCCCCCGCTGTCACCAAGTGAGGAGGCATGTCCCACAAATCTTCTTCTCTCCAGAAGACATGCAGGTGAGGAATATAAAGCATAACAGGCCTTTATATTTCACCGGATATGTCGGATCCACAAAAATGGACCGAATTCAGATTGATCCGGGTTCTGCACTAAGTGTCGTACCCAGAAGGTTGATACAGCTGTTAGGGATTCCCCTCCATCGTCTGACACCAACCAATACAATGATATACGGGTTTAATGCCAACAATAGCCGTCCCCTCGGAAAAATCCGACTCCGATGTCGGATCGGGGATTTAAGGACGGAGGCTACATGCTACGTTATTGATGCAGATACCTCCTACAACATTCTATTGGGGCGGCCTTGGATCCACGCTCACATGATAGTTCCGTCAACTCTCCACCAATGCATGAAATATTGCGATGAGGAAGGAGAGGTCCGGACACTAATTGCTGACAAGCAACCATTCAAAGGGTAGGAGAATCACTTCACGGATGCTGCACTGTATAAACCAGCCCATGAAGTTTCCAATGACAATCCTAGCGAACCTCCAAAGCCCGATGACAGTGGCAATGAAGCCGACAGTGAGTACGAGCTTCCTGGAGAAGATGATGGGGGTGATTATGAAATCAACCCTCACCTAGATTTTAATTCGAGTCTTGATAATATAGTGGATGTAATAGAGAGTGAATGGGTTATTAATGAAGACATAAAGTTAGTCTACGAGCATGCTGTAGCTACTGAGTCTGAACCCTCTTGTACTTCAACTGAAGTGGATGGCCTATCCGAACTTGAAGTTCTGGCGGCATATCATTGGCCACTTAGGTCATCCCTCCTCTCCCGGTCTAAAATAGCTGAGGAAAAAGGTCACTGCTTCGAAGTGCCTCCTCAGAGAGGATCCCAAAAGCCGATTATGTTCGGCAAGGTAATTACGTCACCCCGGCGAAGACAAAGCAGTGAAAGTGATGAACAAACATCACCCCAATTTCACCTGTATGAACAAAAATCCCGACAGATAATGGAGAAGATGGGTTATAATTTTACCCAGAAACCGGGATTGAACTTTGAAAAAGGGCGACGGAACCTTATACCCTCGTTCAGACCGAGAGGAAAGAGCCTTGATTATTATCAGAAGACTCACAGGGGGTTGGGCTATGTATCTACTCCTCCCTCATCACCCTCCGGACAAGAAGATAGCTATTCGGCCAAGGAAGATGCATCTTCACCCAATCTGACTCAGATATAAGTACCGGCGCCTGGTTTCAGTCCTTGACGGCCAATATGGTTTCAGCCACACCAGAAAGCGACGAGGAACCAATTAATGTCCAAGTTGATTCCTGGGCTAAGCATATGGACACTCTCTGGGACGTCCGCTTTGAGCAGCGTGATCCGCCCACTGAAGACAAATTGGTACAAGTCAACATGGGAACGGAAGAAAACCCGAAACCCATCTTCATAAGCGACACTCTAACCCCATTTGAAAATGAGGAACTTATATCTCTTATTAAAGAGTATATAGACGTGTTCGCATGGAATTATGAAGACATGCCTGGGCTTGACCCTCAAATTGCCACACACCGGTTAAATATAAAAGAAGATGCCAAACCTATTAAACAACAACAGAGGCGTTTTCGACCAGAATTGATGGAGGCAATAGTTGCTGAGGTCAATAAGCTTATAAAATCTGGATTCATCCGTGAAGAACAGCATCCCGATTGGGTTGCCAACATAGTGCCGGTTCGTAAAAAGAACGGCAAAATCCGGATATGCATCGACTTTCGGGATCTCAACGCTGCATGTCATAAGGATGAGTTTCCACTTCCCATCACCGACGTGATGATAGACAATACTTGCGGTTACGAGAGGATGTCCTTCATGGATGGCTTCTCAGGTTATAACCAGATCAAGATGTACCCTGATGATGAAAAGCATACACCTTTCAGAACACCGCAGGGGGTGTACTGCTATACGGTGATGCCATTCGGGCTGAAGAATGCTGGTGCCACCTACCAGCGTGCGATGAGCATTATATTCAAAGAACATCTGCGCAAGACAGTAGAGTGCTACGTAGATGACTTGGCGGTCAAAAGTAAAAATAAAGGAGACCACCTTCAGGACTTAAGGACGGTCTTCGATCTCATGAGGAAACATCATTTGAAGATGAATCCCACTAAATCATTTATGGGGGTGTCGAGTGGGAAATTCCTTGGGTTCATAATAACTTCAAAAGGAATTTTCCTCGACCCTGAAAAGGTAAAAGCAATTAGCGACATGACGCCTCCCCGCAATCTTAAAGAATTGAGGGGGCTGCAAGGGAAGCTTGCCTATATTCGGCGCTTTATTTCCAACCTATCAGGACGATGCCAGCCGTTCTCTTGACTTATGAAGAAGGGGGTTTCTTTTGTATGGGATGAGGCATGTCAACGGGCCTTTGATGACCTTAAAGAATACCTCACCAAACCTCCTGTTCTTATGGCGCCAGTCCCTGGGCAGCCCTTCCTTATATATGTAAGGGCCATGGATAATGTCTTAGGAGCATTACTTGCTCAATATAATGAGCACAGCCATGAACATGCCCTCTATTATCTAAGCAGGACAATGATCGGAGCCGAACAATGGTACACTCCGATTGAAAATGAATGTTTAGCCCTAGTGTTCGCTATTCAGAAAATGCAACACTATCTTTCTGGGCAAACAATTCATGTCATATCACGGGTTAATCCCCTGAAAATTCTGATGACGAAACCGGGATCCTTAAATGGCCGGTTGGCGAAATGGGCATTATTGCTGTCACCATATGATGTGCATTTCGTCCCTCAAAAAGCCACAAAGGGACAGGCGATCGCCGATTTTCTTGCAGACCATCCAATTGGGTCTAATTCCAAACAGACGTCAGAGGTCAACACAGTTAGTAAGGAGCAACCATGGCAAATATTCTTTGATGGTGCTGCCAGATGATCTGCTGCTGGAGTGGGGGTTGTGCTAATTTCCCCACATAAACATATAATGCCTAATGGTTACTCATTGACAGAGCCGTGCACGAATAATGTGGCGGAATATAACGCACTCATTATCGGCCTGAAGATGGCTTTACAACTGGGGGTGAACTGTCTAGAGGCATATGGAGACTCTAAACTCATCGTCAATCAGATGACGGGCGAGTATGAAATCAGACATGAAGCCCTCATCCCCTATTATCAGCTAGCCATTGAACTGGCAGGCTACTTTGAACAATTTTACATTTCTCACATACCTCGGAATGAGAATGTATATGCGGATGCCCTTGCCGCATTAGCTGCAACATTGGCGATCCCGCTAGGCGAAGTTAAAAGTGTCACTATTGGAAGCAGAGAGCTCCTCCATCCAGATACTGTTCTTCAAAATAAAGAAGTATGCCAAGCATGCCTAACTTTGGAACCCCGTGATTGGCGATTTCCGTTTGTGAATCATGCTTTACATGGGATATTACCAGAAGATCCTAAGGAAGCCACCTCGATAAAGAGGAAGGCCCAAAGATTTTATTATGACCATAAGCTTCAGACTTTATATAGAAAGTCAAGAGATGGTCTGCTGCTACGCTGCATATCAAAAGCAGAAGCAGATGAAGTGCTGAGAGAAACACACGATGGAGTATGTGGAGCTCATCAGCCCGGTCCCAAACTTAGAGACCATATAAGAAGGCTGGGATACTACTGGCCAAGCATGATTACGGAAGCAATGGCATACACTAAACGGTGCCATGCATGCCAAATACATGCCAATTTTATTCATCAACCCCAAGAATACTTGCACAATACTGTTGCAAGTTGGCCATTTGAAGCATGGGGGATGGATATTGTGGGGCCTATAACTCTCCCGTCATCCAGAGGACATCGGTTTATTCTTGCAATAACCGATTATTTTTCAAAGTGGGCCGAAGCCGTGCCCATGAAAGAGGTGAAGACGACAGATGTGATTAAATTCATCAAACATCATGTCATTTACCGCTTTGGCGTCTCCCGACGGATCATCCATGATAATGGTCCGCAATTCATCAGTCAGGGATTCTCCAGATTCTGCAATAAGTTCAGAATCAAAGATATCGCTTCAACGCCATATAACCCCGCAGCTAATGGGTTGGCTGAAGTCTTCAACAAGACGATCATTAAACTCCTTCGGAAGTTCGTCTCTTCTAATAAACGGGATTGGGATGAAAAGCTAGGAGAGTGCCTGTGGGCTTATCGCACCACTGTTCGCACCCCTACGAAAGCTACTCCATTCTCTTTGGTCTATGGAAGTGAGGTCGTCTTACCTCTCGAAGTCCAGATTCCTTCATTAAGAGTGGCTTTAGCCACAAAGATGACGACAGAAGAATACCATCATCAAAGATTGAAAGAATTAGAGGTGCTGAATGAAAAGCGTCTCAGGGCTCAACAACAAATTGAGTTGTATCAAGCCCGAATCTCACAAACGTTCAATAAAAACGTTAAGCCAAGGACCTTTAAGCAAGGAGACTTGGTTTTGGCTGTTAAAAGGCCAATGGTGCTAACCCACAAGACTAAGGGTAAATTTGAACTCAAGTGGGAAGGACCGTTTGTTGTGGAGACAGTATACTCCAGTGGAGCCTGTTGCTTAATGAATCAAAATGGCGACAGGATGATGATGCCGATCAATGGCAAATTTCTGAAGAAGTACTATTCTTAATATCCCTAAAGGTACAAGTCTCTCTCTTAGGCATGCGCAGTTTGGCGCCTCTGACCTAAACCTGGTGTGCTTGGTTCTCAAGTTTGAACCACCTCCAGTCTTTTTCTTAGGCATGCACAGTTTGGCGTCTCTGACCTAAACCTGGTGTGTTTGGTTCTCAAGTTTGAACCACCTCTAGTCTTTTCTTAGGCATGCGCAGTTTGGCGCCTCTGACCTAAACCTGGTGTGTTTGGTTCTCAAGTTTGAACCACTTCCAGTCTTTTCTTAGGCATGCGCAGTTTGGCGCCTCTGGCCTAAACCTGGTGTGCTTGGTTCTCAAGTTTGAACCACCTCCAGTCTTTTCTTAGGCATGCGCAGTTTGGCGCCTCTGACCTAAACCTGGTGTCTTAGTTCTCAAGTTTGAACCACCTCCAGTCTTTTCTTAGGCATGTGTAGTTTGGCGCCTCTGACCTAAACCTGGTGTGCTTAGTTCTCAAGTTTGAATAGCGTCCAGTCTTTTCTTAGGCATGCGCAGTTTGGCGCCTCTGACCTAAACCTGGTGTGTTTGGTGTGCCCAGTTCAAATTACGCGAGAGAGTCTTGAACCGCCTCCAGTTTGGTTCTCAAGTTTGAACCACCATCAGTATTTTCTTGGGCATGCGCAGTTTGGCACCTCTGACCCAAACCTGGTGTGCTTAGTTCTCAAGATTGAACGACTTCCAGTCTTTCTTTTTAGGCATGTGCAGTTGGCGCCTCTGACCTAAAAAGGTATAAAATTACCCGGCGCCAACTAGGCAATGGGGAGAGAACCAGTTTCTCGCCAACCCCTTCATGCTGGGGGTAAAAAGTATGAATTACCCAATACCGATAAGGTAAAGGGAAGAGAAAAAGTTTGGCATTTAAGCCCAAACGAAATCCTCGACAACTCACCATGTTGAGGGGAATAACATGGCTAGCCCAACTCAAACGGTAGTTGGTAAAGGCTAATCAAATCCGTTGATAGTTGGGGGTTTGCTAAAAATCCCATAAACCCTGTCATGTTAAATTCTTACCTCTGACAGTATTGTTCTGAAAACTGTGCATAAATGATACAGAGAGATAAATCATTTTGACAACAAGTTATTTGTTGGGCAAGCAAATCTGTTTTGAAGCCGGCAAATAAAAGAGTCAAAAGAATCATCTTTATTAAAAGGGTAAAGATACAAGAAGAATTTCGAAGAACCATCAAAGGTTATCTCTCTCCCGTTTACGAAGTTCTTATTACAAGAAAAATGAAAGAATAGATAGAGCAAACTATGGGTCTCCCAGGAGTTTCAATTTATTTATCGTCTCGTCCAAATTTCGACGATGAGATGACTCCACGGTATATTGAGCTTGTCTACGCAACTCATCGTCATTTATTGCAAGTTGCTGCTGACGAGACTCTTCAATGGCATGGCTCCTGGCCGCCTCCTCCTGCTTGACCTGTTCTTGTTGGAGAAACAACATTTCCCGATTCTTGACAGACTCCCCTAATCGGAGTTCATTGTCTATCAAGATGGCCCGAGCTCTGGCGATCGTCTCCTGGGCTCTAGAGATGGCAGCCTGACTCTCCCCAATCTTAGAGTCCACCCTCCTCAGATCTCCGAGAATGGATTCCCGGCTGGCTTCGAACTCTGTCAGCTCCTGAGACCATCTCTCTTCCTGCTGCCTTAAAGCATTTCTACGCGATGTTGATTCTGCCCGAAGCCACGCCATTTCTATCTCAGTGATCGCCTCCACATCCGCCTGACGGAGCGTGTGTAGCGTGGTCACCTGCTCTTCTAAGACTGCAAGGCGGGCCCGGTAAGGAGCTGCTCGATCTCGTCCCCCAACTTCTTCAATATTTTCCAGATAGCGGAATAACATTAGGCGTGCGAAGTTGAAGAAATCGTGGCCAGCAAGGACCATCTCGATACATCTCCTTAGCAAACGCATAAAATCAACGACACTGAAGTTGAAAAGTTCTTCAAGAGGATTTGAAGTATCAGCAAGCAAAGCAGGTAATGCCAAAGGAGATGTCACGGGCAGGGGAGCAGTGGCTACCGGAGTCGAAGAAGAAGTCCGTCTCTGCACCAAGTTCAAGATATGGGGAACTAATAAAGCAAGTGCGGATCTGGAAGAGCTGGGGACCCCAGCGGAAGCATCGCCAGTACCGATCACTTGGGTGCCCCCGCCGGCAGGAATAGAAGACGGGATATATTCCCCCGAAGCTCCTTCGGTGGGAGAAGCATCTTCAAACGAGAACTTCAAATTATCCTCCTCCCCTACTGGAAGACTTGGAGCCGGAGGAGTTGCAGGTGTCTCTGCAGCCACGATAATAGATGATGTTAAAATCGCTGACTGAGAAACGGAAGGTACACCAACTACCGTTGGAAATGTCTCAGTGGAGCAGACTGGTGGTGTTGGGGATGGCATATTAGGAGACAGTGTGGCCTTTTTTGTGGCAGCTGCAATAATGACTTCTGTTCTCTCATCACTCCCAAGTTCATCAATTGGGGGAATTGAAGAGGAAACAGAGGCAGGAGCCGGTGTGAAATAATTAGCGTTAAAATCGCTCGTAGAACTACCAGCACCCAAATAGTTTACTCTCTCGTCAGACTCCCCCTGAGTAGTTGAGTGCATTGGCGAGAGGAGTTGACCACCTGCATTTCGGGAAACAAGGAAAGTGGTGTTACAGTAAAAATAATAATGGGCAAAAGATAAAGCGCTAAGAGCCATACCAGGGGACACAAGTCCAGTTGTCGGACTTGAAGGGGGAGCCATTGTCGTTTCCAACAATGTACCCGTCTCGCTACCCGTTGGTTGCGCCGCAGATTGTGCAGCAGGCTCTACGGTCGGAGGAGCCGAAACCTCGGCGACACTTGGAGCTTTAGCAGGTTCATCCTCCCTTACCGACGCTGGGGGTAGAGCTGAAACCAATAAGTCTGAAGCAAGTTTGACAGTCACTTCTTGAGGGGCTATCAAAGTTTTCTGGGCCAACTTCTGCTTCTTACTGGGCCTTTTCTTTAAAGTACAAGCGGCGTTTGAGAGATGGACTCCAGGGACAAATGACAACAGGCTGGGGAGCTCCTCCAGCACCAGTATTGTCATCGTCATCACCGGCATCGTCGTCGGACTCGCTGGCATCTGAAGGCTCAGCCGCGGCGCCAAGGAATTCTTCCATTCCTTTTATTCTCACTCTAGAAGCACCCTGGCGGCTAATGTAGAAGGCCTCGATCTCCTTGCAACAACTGCGGTTGGAAGAGAAGCCGGGCACGTCAGCATTTGCAATGCTGAACCATGTGCAGAAGCTGAGAGTCATGGCCAGCTCTGGCGACTTCTGAGGTAAGGTGAATTTAGCTTCGGTTCCACCTGCCGCAAAATGGAACCAGCCACGGGCACCCTCGTACAAGTTCCCCTCGTAAGCAAGATTCTTGTTCAGATTACCCACGAAGAGTTGAGAGTATCCGAACTAGCGAGTAAAGCGACTTGGGATGTACGGTTCAATTAGACACTTGATATCTTGACGATACACCAAGTGTCCGAGACGGATGTTGAGGAGCCACCAGAACGCTCCCGCGGATAAGGCAGTAAACTTATTCGCCCCGCAATATCCTTCAGTTTTAACCCATAGCCTCCGCCGGGAAAGTCAGGAAAACACCGGAAGATCTCATAGTTCTGAAAGCTACGAAGAGTCTTCCGAATTTGGGGCATATAATTGTGCTTCCATGAAGAGCGTTCATACAGCTCCACAAAGAAGCACTTCTCACCCGAACGACGTTCAGCCGCACTCATCAGAGAGGGGCAGTGCAAGACGAGCCATGCCATCAGATAAGTATAAGGAAGCTCCACCTTAGGGTTTGGAGTCTTCGGCTGGGCAGTCTCCTTCGATTTGCCCTTTCCTTTCCCCTTGACCCTATCAGCGGGAAGAAAATCATGACAGAGTGTCTGCAATCCATGTTGTAGATTGCACACCATAGCAGGAAGAAGTCCAAGGGGTCGGCCATATGCAAGAAGAATCGCTGGATATACCACGGTCATTGTGATTGCTTCCTTGGGCAATGACGGCACGATGCATCTCTTCAGCCACAGCATCAAAAACCCGGCGATGAGACCTCTATTGGAGACCGGAAACTGGGCTTGATAGTGGTAGCTCTTGAATGAAGTGCCAGGATCGTATCCATTCTCGTTGGAGTCAGTGGTATAATATAATAGGTAACGACCCCTGGCTATACGTTGATCGATCTCTGAGATGAGGACGGGAGGATGGCCATGGATAGTTGTCAAGCTATCCTTAGAATTCAAATTGGCAAAAAGGTAGTCGGCCTATTTCTTGTGGCCGATACCATGATTACGCGCACCTGCCAGGTCAGCGCAAATACGATAATGGCACATCATCTCCCAATATGTGGCATAGACACGTTCATCCTTAGCCATCAATATGTTCAATTCTTCGGTGGTGGGGATATATTCTTCATAGGGGACTTCACCCATGGAAAGCCCGGAAATCTCCAACATCTCGTGGAGAGCGAACCCTAGCTCACCCACTGGTGTAAAGAGAGTGCAGGTCTCAGGGTTGTACATCTCCAAGAGGCAGAAGAAATGATAAGCACTCTAGGGGAACCCGAACTGGACGTTCCTGATGGCTTTATATAAGCCGATATCCTTTAAGATGGGCTCGTGGGAATCCAACATGTACTGAATAAGGCGAGCCCACCACATATTACTAGAAGAATGAACCCAGCCAGGCATCCTGAAGTCGCTAGCCGGGTACTGACCATCCTTCGCCAGGAACTCACTTAATAAAGTTCGTGCGCGGGATGGGACTTCTCCTACTGGAAGCTTCTTGCCAAATCGGCCTGGAAGCAAGCTAGTAATGCATCTGGGGGGACCATCTTGATAAACCCCTTGTGCACCAAATTTGCCTGTTGGGACGCCATCTTGCTCTTGAGTTAGTCCCCACTTTAATTCCCGAGGCGTCGCCAGCCTCTGAAGATAGACCAGGGGAAAGCTACGATCCATTCTAGGCAGAAATATCAGCATTTCACCTGAGTTATATAACCTAACACACTCCTCTTCAAAGAGGATCTCATCTGATTGATCCATATGGTCTCCAAAGAGGAAGGCCGGTTTCTCCATCGCCTCTCTATTCAAAGTTTCGAAGGTTGCATCAGTTATAATTTCTCGCGCAGTAGTGGAGTGAAACTTAATCAACTTCTCCTTGCGCTCCTTCGGGTCTGGCTTATATGAGGCCAGAACGGTGGTGAAACGAAATTGGCCTGAAGGATCAGAACCCCCAGCAAAGCCGAAGTAGTTCTTGTGGGGAAGAGCTTCCATCGAGTACCCTACTGCAAAAAGAAAGCAGAGGTAGAGAAGTTTCTATAAGACAGAAAATTTCTCTAAGTATGGACACGCGAAGCTAAAAATTAGAACGCGCGAAGCTAAAAATAGCTCCGCGAGAAGCTAAAAATTAGACCGCGCAGAAGTTAAAAGAGCCTCGCGTTTCAGCGCGACTGCTACTTAAAAGAGCCTCGCGTTTCAGCGTGACTGCTACTTAAAAGAGCCTCGCGTTTCAGTGCGACTGCTAGTTAAAAGAGCCTCGCGTTTCAGCGCGACTGCTACTTAAAAGAGCCTCGCGTTTCAGCGCGACAGCTAGTTAAAAGAGCCTCGCCTTTCAGCGCGACTGCTACTTAAAAGAGCCTCGCGTTTCAGCGCAACTGCTAGTTAAAAGAGCCTCGCGTTTCAGCGCGACTGCTACTTAAAAGAGCCTCGCGTTTCAGCGCGACTGCTACTTAAAAGAGCCTAACGTTTCAGCGGGACTGCTACTTAAAAGAGCCTCACGTTTCAGCGCGACTGCTACTTAAAAGAGCCTCGCGTTTCAGCGCCACTGCTACTTAAAAGGGCCTCGCATTTCAGCGCGACTGCTACTTAAAATAGCCTCGCGTTTCAGTGCGACTGCTACTTAAAATAGCCTCGCGTTTCAGCGCGACTGCTACTTAAAATAGCCCCGCGTTTCAAAACGCGAGGATGACGCAATAACTTCGCATGAGAAGAAAGCCAGAGGCTTTTCTTCTTCTCCAAGCCTTACAGCCGGTGTACGGTGATCTCGCCGATGGAAGAGATGATTAACTGGTTAGAACTCAACCAAATCATTCTAAAATCTCCTAAAGAGTCTCGATAGAGAGATTCTTACCCCCAATAGGCGAAACGTGGGCTGGCGCGTCGCCGCCATGGCCGCTGCCACCACTGCTTGCGCCAGTCGCCGATGATGGAGCTGCACGAGAAGTAGCACGAGTTTTGGGTGCCATTACTTGAAACTTGAGGAAAATCGACGGGAAACTGGGAAGAAATCGGTCGGAGAACGCTCGGGTCGCCTAAGCTCTAAATTGCTTAAACCTATGAGATCTCTAGAAAATTCTCAAGTGAAGTGAGAAGAAAAAGAATAGAGATTTCATTTAAATGAGGGAAACTGCCTCTTGGAATTCGGTGCGGATTTCGGAGAAAATGACTGGTCAACAACTCTCCAAAACGCGGAGCTATTAGCCTCGCGTGATAAAGAAAAAAGTGAAGATATTAACTCCGCGCTACTCTGCGCAACTCTGCGAAACGCGAAGATAACTTGGTATTTTAGCTTCGCGTTCTCATGAAAAATTTGGATTTTCGGCTAAGTTAAAGATGATCCCTATCCGATCACTTCAGGTATTAATGATCTAAGTTTCGCAGAAGAGCCTTAGATTATTTTACTAAAATTATTAAACCATCTATTTGTTGAGCAAGCAAGACTCTTGAAGCCGACAGATAGAGAGAAAAATAATTTATCTTTATTCATGAAACAAGAGATTACAAAGAGGGAGTTATAGCTCTCCCAAAAGCTTCTACATGATCATCAACTCATCAATAACCTAACGGTGAGATTTCTCTACGGGGTGTTGAAGCTCAGTCCCCTGGTTCACATACAAAAGATCTCCTCTGCAAATGTCAATTTGGATCTGTCATCTGAAATGAAGCACGAGAAGAAAGAGAAGTGCCGCAAGCCCTTACTTGAGCTTGTAGCTCCTTCAAAAGTTTACCTCTAGGAGCCAGAGCTTGAAACCTGCAACTATATTGTAAAGCATATACTTCTGGCTTTCTTAGAGTTACTTTCGTTGATGAAGATCGATGGACCTGCATACGCTCCTCTTAAAAAAGGATCAAACTTACTGCAAAAGGAACAGAGTTTCTAAAAGTGTGAAAACGTGGAGCTAAACTAACTCCGCGAGCAGTAGAAGAAATAGCCTCGCTCTTCAAACGCAGAGGATGATGCGATAACTTCGCGTAAAAGAGGGAGAGTTTCTCTCTGTTATTTCCTTCTCTTTCATAGCTTCGCAACATCAAGCGACTGCTAATCAAAGATAGCCTCGCAGATTCCAAGCGACTGCTAATCAAAGATAGCCTCGCAAATTCATAGCGACTGCTAGTCAAAATAGGCTCGCGCTTCAAAGCGACTGCTAGTCAAAATAGCCTCGCGCTTCAAAGCGACTGCTAATTAAAATAGCCCCGCGTTTCAAATGCGAGGATGACGCGATAACTTTGCGTAGAGAAAGATCAGAGTTCCTCTCTGACTTCTCCTTCTCCTTTAAGCTTTACGGCCGGAGAGCGGCGATCTCGCCGGTGAAGTAAACAATTGGCCGGATTAAACCAAGCCAAAACATCTCAGAATGGTTCTTAGAAGACCAAGAGTTAAGGTTTTTACCTTCGGAAGACGCTGCATAGACTGGTTCACCGTCGCGTCTACTTCCACGGCCGCTGCCATTAACGCCGGCCAACTTGTGTTTAGCCAAACTCTTCTGGAGAGACATCCTAATGATGAAAATCTATGGAGAGTTAAAAGGAGATCAATTGAAGATCGCTCATTGACATCGCTCACTCGGTTGCAGGAGTTGGGAACTCTTCAAAATCTTCGAATGAAGAAGAAGATGAGCCGAGAAGCTCTATTTAAACAAGATTTCTGTCGCTTGGAATTCGACGCAGAAATTCAGAGTAATTAATGAAATAATTACTCATTTCACTGAAAATGAAGTGAAGCTGATTAGCTCCGCGCAGGCGAGCATAACGCGAAGGAGACTTGGTATTCTAACTCGGCATTTTCAGTTTGAAGATCCAAAGTATTTCAAAATTTGCTAAGTTCGAAACCATTTTGAAAACTTTGGAGGGGGTTCTGTTGGCAGTGAAAATTTCTAAGTAAATAAAGTTTTCCACAACAGAATGCAGAGCTAATCCATAGCCCCGCGTCTGGCTATTTTTAGCCTCGCGTTGAGTAAAACGCGGAGATGTACGATAGCTCCGCGTTAGCTCTGCGCACTGGTTATTTAGCGCCGCGTTTTGATGCGATTAAAACTCCGCGCGAGCAGATAACCAGAATTTCAAACTAATTGAGATTATGATTTGGGCTTATCCAAATACCAAATCAAATCCAATCAGAATTCTAAATCAAGAGATTTAAATCAATATTAAATATTTGATTGGAATCCTTGATGAGAGCAAATTCTATTTAGATAGAAACTCTCTCTAATCTTCCTGGGGCTATAAATACCTTCTTGGTGAAACCCTAGGGGATCTTTTTGGATCTTTTGGAGGCTTTTGATAAAGTTCGAGTTACGCGTGAGAGCCTTGAACGAATCAAAACCAGAGATCAGAGGTCTTCTTCTTCCTTCTTTCGATCCTTTGGCAATTCAAGTACGCGAGAGAGCCTTGAAGCCTTTTTGTGATCGTATTCCTCTTAGAGAATTCAAGTTACGCACAGAGCCTTGGATTCGTGAAGAGAAAAGACCAAGAAGATCGTCTACAGTCGGCCGATATCTTCAAAAGATAAGATTTCAACGTACCGATCGTCCAAAGGAACTACTATAGATCCCATCGCTACTGATCCCAAGTTTACATTGTAAAAGAGAGAGATTGAACTATAAAATCCTCTCGTTTGTTCTCTATACATATATATATCTTGTTCACTTCCGTTGTAATTTAAGTTAATTCGATGGAAGGAAGCGGCGAACACTAAATACTAAGCCATTTTGAAAACTTTGGAGGGGGTTCTGTTGGCAGTGAAAATTTCTAAGTAAATAGGATTTTCCACAACAGAACGCGGAACTAATTATGTAAGCTCCGCGTCTGGCTAGTTTTAGCCCCGCGTTGAGTAAAACGCGAAGCTATCAATAGCTCCGTGCTAGCTCCGCATTCTGGTTATTTATCTCCGCATTTTGATGCGATTAAAGCTCCGCGTGAGAGATAACCAGAATCTCAAATTGATTGAGATTATGATTTGGACTTATCCAGTTAATCAAATTAAGTCCAATCAGAACTCTAAATCAAGAGATTTAAATTAAAACTAAGATATTTGATTAGAATCCTTGATAAGTAAGAATTCTATTTAGATAGAAACTCTTCTATTATCCTGGGGCTATAAATACCTTCTTGGTGAAACCCTAGGGGTCTTCTTTTCTGCAATTGAGATATTTTTCTGAAATCTTGGAGAGTTCGAGTTACGCACAGAGCCTTGAATTCGTAAAGATCAGAGAAAATCATCATCTTTTTCTGGAGTTCTTGAGAAGTTCGAGTTACGCACAGAGCCTTGAACGAATCAAGACCATAGGAGATCATCTACAGTCGGCCGCCATCTTCAAAGGAGAAGAGTTCAACGTCTGATCGTCCAAAGGAACTACTATAGATCCCATCGCCACACAGATCCCACGTATATTGTAAAAGAGAGCGATTGAGATATAAAATCTTTTCATTTGTTCTTTTCTTGTTCTCTTTCATTGTAATTTAAGCTAATTCAATGGAAGGAAAGGCGAATAATAATCCAGATTCAGCCGCGAACAGTATGCAGATGCCCTGGCATCATTCACCGCAACTCTAGTACTGCCATATGAGTCGAGTAAGCACATAACTATCGGGAGCGACATTCTTCTTTTCCCCATATAGTATTGAATGTAGACAAAGTGTACTAGGTTGGATTGAGTCTTAAGCCCCAAAAGTGGTGCTTCCTATTCATAGATTATGCACTATATGACGTACTTCCGTAAGATCCAAAGCTAGTAGCATCAGTAAAAAAAAAAAGCAGCTAAACTCTGTTGTGATGCACTACTACAAACCCTGTACCGCAAATTACACAATGGTATCTTACTTCACTGTTACTCAATGAGGGAAGCCCAAGAAGCGCTTGAAGAAACCCATGGTAGAACTTGTGAGTCCACCAGTCAGGGCCAAAACTTTTGGACCACATAAGAAGACTCAATTACTTTTGTTGAAAATGATCACAAGATATTATGGCATACGCAAAGCGTTGCCACACTTGCCACGTGTACGCCAATTTCATACACCAATCGCCAGAGTATCTGCATACTTCTTATACAAGTTGGCCATTTGAACCTGGGGAATGGATATTATCAGGCCGATTATATTGGTTTATATTAATAACCGATTACTTCTCCAAAACAGTTGAAGCCGCCTTGAGGAGATTAGTCCAAATGGGGGATATGGTTAAATTTGTCAAGCACCATGTGATCTACTTCTTTGGCGCACCTTGATGGATTATCCATGATAATGGACCCAAGTTTGCAAGTCAGGGCTTCTCACGATTATGTAACAAGTTCAAAATCCAAGTGTTGCCTCAACTCCCTATAATCCGACAGCTAATGGTCTGGCCAGAGCCTTCAACAAAACTGTTGTCAAGCTCTTTCAAAAGTTTATCCCTTCAAGCCAATGCAATTGGACAAAAGATTAGGTGAGTGCCTGTGGGCTTACCAAATCACAGTCTGCACTCCGACTATAACTATGCTGTTCTTCCTGGTATGTGGCTGCAAGGCCGTTTTGCCACTAAAATTACAAGTTCCATATGTGCGAGTCACATTATTTATGAAGATGACAACAGATGAAAAATATCGGTAGTGACTTCAAGAGCTGGAAGCGCTAAAAGAGAAGCGCTTGAAAGCGCAACAACAAATCAGATTATATCAAGCACACATCTCAAAGGTGTTCAACAAGAAAGTTGATCAAAGGACTTTCAAAAAGGGGCAATCTAGTTAAAAGGATGATGATCATGACCCATAAGATCAAGAGTAAATTCGAGCCCAAATGGGAAGAGCCCTTCATGATAGAGACGGTCTACCAGAATGGAGCTTACCGTCTAATCAATCAAGATGGTAACAAAATGATATTGCCTATCAAAAACGAATTCCTGAATTATGGCTTCACTCGAAGGCCACAATGGCCACGGTAGAGGAAACCATATCATATTGGGGGTAAGAGTATGAATATCAACAACCTAGAGCCCAGAGACAATGAGAAGAGAAAACGTTTGGCATGTAAGCTAAAGCAAAATCCTCTACAACTCATTATGCTAAGGGAAATAGAATGACTAGCTCAACACAAATGGCGATTGGTAAAGACACATCAAATCCGTTGATAGATAGAGGTTTGCTAAAAATCTCATGACAAATCTGTCACGATATTACTTTGATTATAAGGATACATCATTGCCCAAAGCCCTAAAGGCGAAAGGAAGAGGAAACATTTGATATGTAAGCTTAAGCAAAATCCTCACCAACCTATCATGGTAGAGAGCAAAATACGAACTACCCACCACCGCAAGGGCAACAGGTAAAGGAATTAAAGTCCTCTTTAAACCTATCATGATAGGAATAAAGCACGAATAGCCGAACACTTTCGAGGCAAGGGATAGAGGAGATTAAAATTCTCCACAACCAATCATTTTGAAGTAAAAAGCATGAATCACCCAATACTGTTAAAGCAAAGAGAAGAGAACATGTTTCTTGCCAAGCTATCATGATAAGAGATAAAATATGAACCACCCAACGCTGCCAAGGCAACGAGAAGAGAACAAGTTTCTAGCCAATCTATTGTCGCCAAGGTAACGAGAAGAGAATATTGCCAATTCATGTTGAGATAAAAAATATAAACCGCTCAATGCAGCCAAAGCAATGGGAAGAGAATAAGTTTCTCACCAATTCATCATGCTGAGAGAAAAAGTATGAACTGCTCAATGCCGCCAAGACAACGAGAGGAGAATAAGTTTTTCGCTATCCCATTATACTGAGATAAAAAGCATAAACAACCCATAACCGCAAAGGTAAAGGAGAGAGGAAACCAAATCCTCGACAACCCATCATGCTGAAGTAAAAAAAGCATGGACAATCCATAACCACAAAGGCAAAGAGGAAAGGAAACCAAATTCTCAACAATCCATTATGCTGAGGTAAAAATATGAACTACTGATGCTGATATGGAAAAGAGAAGAGGAAATTAAAATCCTTACTAACCCTATCATACTGGGGGTAAGAGTATGAAATCAACGATCTGAAGCCCTAGAGGCAATGTGAAGAGGAAACATTTGACATGTAAACCCAAATAAAATCCTCGCCAATCTATCATGATGGAGAGTAATATGCGAACAGCCCTATACCTTCGAAGCAAGGGGTAAAGGAGACTAAAATCCTCGTCCATTCTATCACACTAGGAGTAGGAATATGAACATTAACGTTCCTAAGCCAAAAGGCGAAGAGAAGAAGAAACATTTGACATGTAAGTCCAAATAAAATTCTCATAACTCATCATGCTGAATGGAATAATATGGCTGGCCTAACGCAAACGACAATTGATAAAGGCATACTAAATCCGTTGATAGTTGGGGGTTTATTAAAAATCTCGTGGACTTATCATGTTAAGTTTATATCTCTGACAGCGAGATTTGAACTATCTCATCCATATCACTTTATATGGTCACTTATTATAAATCTATTATGTTAAACTCTTATTTCTGATAGAGAAATCTGAACCATCTTACACACTACAACAAACAATCACATTTGTGGTTTTGACCCGATTACCGGTTCTGTCTGTCATCTAGGCGAGTCATCATATAATCCTAACTTGATCATCTTGGTATGTGCGACAATGCACCTCTGCCTACCAGCTCTTTATGTCATCCAAGCGAACCATCCCATATGATCCCAACGCGATCATCTTGGTATGTGCGACAATACGCCTCTGCCTACTGCCTCTGTCTGTTATCTAGGCGAGTCACTCCATAATCCTAACTTAATCATCTTGGTATGTATGACAATGTGCCTCTGCCTACTAGTCCTGTCTATCATCCAGATGATTCACCCTATGATCATAGCCCGATCATCTTGGTATGTGCGACAATGCATCTCTACCTACGACCTTTGTCTATTATCCTGGCGAATCATCCCATAATCCTAATCCGATCATCTTGACATGTGTAATAATGAGCCTTTGTCTATCAGCTCTATCTATTATCCAGGCAGGTCATCCTGACCTAATCATCATGGTATGTGCGATGATACACCTCTACCTATGGTTCGGTCATTCTATCAATAACGATCAAGCTGCTTAACTTGCTAAGTATCCTCACGCCCTTAGCAACTTCCATCTCCCCTAAATTCTATCCACCAATCATTCATTCTTCTTAGGTCCACTCACATATCGCCTATTCACTTTAATCACAACGCCATCATCATTTTCAAAACCATCAAGTCACCATTAGCTCTCGCCAATTTTATCACCACAATCACACATCACACAAAAGAGTAATGCATTAAACTAAAGGCAACTGAAATAATTTCTTATTCATGTTTGCAGAACAAAAGAAGGAATAAAGTACAAAATTCATAAACCATTGCAAAACCAAAAGAGAGATGAGGACAAAAAAAATTACAGGGGACTTTAACCCTTTCCAAGAGCCTTCAGTCTCTTCTCCATCACCTTCAAGTTCTGCTGGCGAACTTCTTCAACAACAATCATAACTCAAAGAGTAGCTCCTTCTCATTGTCAATTATTCGCTAGGTAGCTTGAGTACAAAATTCTTTCAGAGCCTTACTTATCACAGTAATCTCCTACTGAATTTGAGCCTGCCAATGTGTCCAACTCCTTGCGATGTTTCAGAATCTCAACAAGCTTCAGCACCTAGATCGGAGAATCGCTAATGACAATGATGTCTTGAGTTCGAGTACTTTGAGTTACTTCCATCTCGAGCTCGGCTCTCTTTAGCTCCTAATATACTCCAGCTGGGCACCTTCCGGTTCTTGAATTTCTTGACACTATGTTTCTTTCTTCTTCTTCAACTACTCCTGGAGAAGATGAGGGCTTCCCCAAAGCCTTCATTTAAGCCTCAATCTACTTCAGAACATGCTGTCAGGTTTTTTCCATCGAATTCAAAACATGACGGTGCAGTTCATCTTCATTGATAAAATATTATGAGTAGCTCAAATTTTGGCCTCCTCCATGTCATATGCTACTAAGAGAATCTATCAAGAAAATCGACCAAAGGATGCCCTCAATATATTATATCAATAAGATCACCCAAAACTACTAAGTTAATAATCACCTCTGATAGTTATCGATGATTTGATTGATTTTATACTATGATCACTGACATCTCATCGGTCAATGAGTGGTTCAAGCCCATGACAAAATTAGGAAAAGAGATACAAAGTATTTCAAAACTTGTTATAAATTGACGCTGAGATTTTGAAAACATTGGAGGGGGTCCTGTATAATGGTAAAAAAGTAAATAAAAATCCTATATACTAGGCTAGCCGTTGGATTCACATCAAAGAATCTCTAATCAGTTAGAGATCAGATTTGGTTTTGATTTGGATATTCAAACATATCTAATCATGTTTGACCCCAATTTCGGATATTTAAATAATAACCAAACACATCAAATCTATGATTCTACCAAATCTTTAAGATCAGATCAGCTCCAGATACAATGAACTAGAGATTTCTAAATCCATCTAAAAAGAAAACAAATATTTGACCCTATCATTTATAAGGCAGGTGATTTAACTATCTCATGCCTATAAATAAGTATCAAGAAGAATCGATGAAGGTATCTTTGGGAAGATCTAAAGTTAACCATTTGACGTACTCTCGAGTGCGTACCGATTATCTGGCCAATTTTACACCGTCCCCATGCTAGTTTCTCTCCCATCTATGTTGGATGGTCAACGAGGATCAAAACAACCTCATCGTCATGTGAAGAGCCCAAAATTTTTGTAAAAAGAGAGATAAATTATAAATCCCCTCTTTTTATTTCTTTTTTTATTGTATTTTTACTTTTTTTTTATGTAATTCATATCAATGACAATGAAGATAACCCCACTTTTCATCGAAAATAATAATCTCTACATCCTTAGCTTTCTTATGATCAAATTCAATGAATTTTGAAGTTTATTTCCCCTTTTATTAAATGGAAACAAATTGTTATATTTATTGAAAATCTTTAATTTTGTGTCTACTTGATATAAGACCAAATCAAAATTAAAACCTAAGAAATTGAGTATGAGTGAACCCTAGAGGTCGAAATCATAATCCAAATGAAAATTTTTGAAAAAATTATTCAAGATAATGGAAATAGATTGCATCTCAGGTAACTTATATATGTCAGCGGCTCATTTACACTATTCTCACTATATATATATATATATATATATATATATATATATATATATATATATATATATATATATATGATTACATGTAATGCTAAGGCACAATGATCTAAGTATGTACAACAAAAGGCAAAAGAATGTGACAGTGTCCCGAGAATAGAATCAAAACAAGTGTTGTCTACAAAGTACTCTAGATGATGGGCCTAATTCGACATGATTTGTGCACTTCCAAGTTTAGGAGATTGATAAATAATACTCGGAAGCAAGCCAACATTGCTTCCTCGAGGATTTTGTTCCTAAAGAGAAGATACTTCAACATAAAAGTTATGGTCTAGGAAAAGTGAGAATTTTATGTAAGCAAAGAGATTTTTTAACGATTTAGAAAATAGCAAAGAGAAGTATCAATACCGATGAGATAACTCTCCTAAGATCTTGTCATAGGTTGGTTAACTACTTATATTATGTCGACTAAATAGAACACTTGACTAATTTAGTCGAAAATAATTCTTTATGCGTAAAGTTCTAAATAGTAATCTTGTTACAAGTTTAAACCAATGGTTGAATCCTATATGAAAACTTAGAATCAGATCTAAGAATAACCTATGGATGACGCAAATAATTATTCAAAACCTAGCATATGCCATGCCTTTAATATCTATGATATATCAAAAATCAAGTAATAATTATACTGTCAAGAAATAAACTATTAAAGAATCAATTTCACCACAAAAAAATTTGAACAAGATTATACGATCAATAAAAATCCCAAAAACAAGTTAGAAACCAAATCTGATAAAAAAACCAAGGGTTCATCTTTCCATCAAATACTTATATAGATTAGTTACCCATAACCATCATTATCATCAAATTAAAAGAGAAGAATCCTTTATTATCAAACTCACAAAAAAACACAAAGTAACTATCTTCAATCTCTCAAAAAAGAAAAAACACACAAAAAAAACTAACTCCTTATCGATCTAACTCTCTATCAATCTTTATATCTCTCTCCACGTGATACCAGGGGTTTTTATAGGCCCCCGAAGTTGAGTAACCAAACTCTAGTATCTTGAGTACAAAGAAACTATATTTTCTCACAATTTTGAAATCATATCCAAATATCTAACATTGCACTATCGACAGCTACTTCAACAAAAGTATCAACAATCGTACTTGGACATTCTCAATTTAACAACATTATCAATAGTGGTTTGAACAACCGTTTCGATAGCGACACTCTGACTGGCTCAGTCGACAACCCTTCAGTTTTACATAAGGGTTGTCAATAATGTGCAGTTGGTTGTCGATAGCCATCTGTCTGTACATATCGTAAGAGCCATGCACGCCTCTTGTCTTCACGTCTTGACTCCAAAATCTATAAATTCACATATTAAAACACTTGTTAATCTAAGATAAATACTCATTGATAATTTAACTCAAATGCATAAGGTATCACTACTATCACAACTTTTAAGTACAAAACTGTATTATGAGTATTTGAATTATATATGAAATAGTGTGTTTTTCACTCTTGATCACACCGCAATCTAAATTTTTCTAGTCCCTAGCAAAATACCAAAAATAACTCAACCTAGGAAAAGAAAAGAAACTAGGTAAAAAAAAAAGAAAATCTCCTAACTTATTTTCAGAGGAATCATGGTTACAATTAGCATGTGTGATATGAATCAATCTACTGTAAGTGTACAATGTCAATTGTAATACAAACATGTCATTTTATAGGGCTCTAAAGTGTTTCGCAATCTCGTTCTTTTCTCTAATCTAATAAGTTAACTAGGAAACTATTGATTGAAAGAGTTTCATTAACATTTCTAACAGACAAGCCTAAAATGATAGAGTCCATTAAACTAATGATAATAATGATTATTTTTCTTGTTTCTTACTTTTTAACCTGAATGATCAGGTATTATATTAAAAAGTTGATTTCTCTAATTTGATTTTAGCATCTTTGTTTCTAAGCATGATTTATTAAGAGTGAATATATAAATCATCAAAGAAAACATAAACATCAAAATCTAATCATAACAAATAGATTAGTAGCCAGATATAAGAGAGATTACTACATTCAAAACTGAACAAATATAGGCTATCAAAAGTTAATTAAGAATTACCTATTAAAATTCTTGATACAAGTTAATAATGTTTCTTTCATCTACTATATAATCATAAAAATTACTTTATTAGAAAGAAGATCATTTTAACATTAATATCACTTTATTTAACTACATTTATATCTTAGAACTCTGAAAATTTAGTTATTCTTATTATCTATCATAAAAATTATAATTTTAGCAAAGAAACTAATTTATTTTAAGAAAGCAATGCAATCTATCTATGAAACCAATAAAGAAAATTATCTAACACCAAGAGATGATTGAGGAAGGAGAAAGCACAAAGGTACGGTATAGTGGTCGTCTCCTTAGCAAAACCAGATCTCATTTTTAGTTATTATTTAATGAAAAGAAGTACAAAATGACATGATTTCCACAAGGATTACATTATATATATAGACCCCGA
>JAYEPQ010000017.1:23310797-23388297 GCA_036321105.1 Dracaena cambodiana
CACATAGAGAGAGAATGATGGAAATGGCCAGCCTCCTCATGTAATTCACTTAAATTACGATCCATTTCCATTATCTCTAATAATAATTTATACAATTTTCTTGTAGATTATGATTTTGACCCCCAACGGTTCACTCATACCAAATTTTTTAGTTTTAGATTTGATTTGGTCTTCCCTCAAGTAGTAGTTTTTGATAAATAAAATATTTTGTATCCACTTAATTAAAGGGAAATAAACTTCAAATGCACAAAATTTGATCTTGAAAAGCTAAGAAGACAGTTTGAAAAAAGTAATGAGATCATTATTTTTTTCGCTACTAACTCATATAACTTACTTAAGCTTATATATATATATGGTTAATTACAGTCAGATCCTCTGTAGTATTGGGGGTATGTCACTTAATACCCCTAAAGTTTGAAACTCTCAAAAAACCTCCTGAACTTTTAACACTGTTAGAGGGAGTTTGTTATTATCACTCTACTTTAACTCTAAAGTGCACTCATGACCCTGAATTTTCTATTTTACCCTCACAACTCCCTCTCTCTTTCTCTCCTCTCTCTCTCTCTCTCTCTCTCTCCCCCCCTCTAGTGGTAATTAAACTGTTTCCTTGTTAAGTAACCTAGCAAATTTTATATATTAACTATCTAAACTGAAGTAGCACAAAAAATATATGGCTTGTTTTTAGAGGAATCTGGAGGATTGAGCTTGCTATTCAGGCGATGGGCCACCAAGAAGACAGCAAAGGTCTTGGTGCACATAAGATGCTGCTGCTGCTGCTAGTGTAAATGAACTGCAAGGTCAAGGTCATGGGTCACCAAGAAGACAACAAGTCTAAATGAATTGCAAGCTGCTGCTGCAGTTCCATTTGTTTGTCCGATAAGGGGTTTTAAGCCCATTAGTCAATCCAGCTCCAATTGTTTGTCTTTGCAACCAGTACCCTTTTATGTTATATGTGGTTTTAAGCTTATTAGTCAATCCATCTCCATTTGTATGTCTTTGCACCCATTATCCAGTTGACCTTAGAACTTGTCATTGCATTTAGTATTTTTGTAGTTTGAAGAAGAACAGGAGGAAATTTTGTAAGAAAGATTGGTTAGATGTGAAATAAGAGAACACCAAAACTTTTGTTTGGCAGCTGCTATAGAGAGGCGGGTGAGAGACTGAGGGCGACCTGCGGGAGAGAGAGGGGGTGAGGGAGGTGGCTGAGAGAGGGAGAGAGAGCACCCTAATTTTGGTTGTGTCTTACTAGGGGTATTTTTGACATTTTCTAACACGTGCATAGCACGTGCCTGACTAATTAACGTTCAGTTAACACCGTTAGTATGCCTAGGGGGTTTTTTGAGAGTTTCAAACTTCAGGGGTATTAAGTGACACACCCCTAATACTACAGGGGGTCTGTCTATAATTAACCCATATATATATATATATATATATATATATATATATATATATATATATATATATATATATATATATATATATGAGAAAAATGGAAATGAGCTAACAGCTCACGCAACTTACTTGAGCTGCAGTTCATTTCCACTATCTCCAATAATCTTTTTTTAAAAATTGGATTATGATCTCGACCCCCTAGGGTTCACTCATTGTCAATTTCTTGGGTTTTAGTTTTTATTTGGTTCTCCATCAAGTTAACAAAAAATTAACGATTTTTAATGAATAAAATATTTTGTGTGCACTTGATGAAAGGGTAAATGAACTCCAAAATTTATTAAATTTAATCCGAAAAAAGTTAAGGAGGTAGAGATTGTAATTGTAAAAAAAAATTGAAGAAAAATAAGTGGATCATTATAGTTTTGCCACTAGCTCACGTAACTTTTCCTGAGCTGGCGGCTCACGTACAGTAATTCCTATATATATATATGACAATAATGGAAATGAATCGTTGCTTTATTAAGTTACCTGAACTGCTCTTCATTTCCATTATCTCTGATAATTGTTTTAAAAACTTTCTTTTAGATTATGATCTTGATTCCTTAGGGTTTACCCATATCCTATTTTTTGGGTTATAATTTTGATTTGGTTTTCCATCAAATTTGAAAAATATTAACTATTTTCAATGAATACAACACTTTGTATCCACTTCATGAAGTGATAAATAAACTTCAAAATTTAAAGAATTTGATTTTAAAGAAGCTAAAAATGTAGAGATCATTATCATAGAAAAAATTTGAAAAAAATAACGGAATTATAACATTTTCGCTATGACACATGTAACTTACTTGAACTAGTAGCTCATATGCAATAATCCCATATATATATATGCACAAGTTGTCAGCTCATTTTCATTCATAATATACACACATTCACATAAATACATGCACATGCATACGGTTGGACTATATACTTTCCATTAAATCTAAAATTCATGCTCTCTGATTAAAGTTTAATCTTTATAGTAAGTTTTCTTAATTTTCTCAATTTAGTTAATCAAATTTAATTAATTATTGATTATTATCTGGCCTCGTACATTTTTTAACTTCATCTTCTCCTTTTTTTCAACTATTCCAATTCCATAAACATGAATATGATGAAAATATTTTATTACTAATCGATATGAATTCCATTTCTGATTATAATTGGCAAAAACTTTATGATTGATGGTGAACATATTATAATAATTTTTATCAATAGCAAAATATGCAATAGATGAAGAAAGTTCCTCATGAATCATAAAAACTACCAGTTTTGATTGATCAGAGGGCAAATAAGTTGTAACACTCCATTTTTCAGCTGCATTCTAAAATGGAGGAAGTTATTTAAAAGTTATACTAGACAACCTAACAGTCACAAGATTCTCGAATAACCGTAACTACTGCCACAATCAGATTGATAAATAGCACATTTGAAGCTGAAAGGATTTTATTCAGACAAAGAGTTAATTGCATAAGATGACGCACTGCTCTAAATATAAACACAGAAGAATCAAAAGGAAAAAAACAGTGCTCAGACAAAAGGAAATATAAACAAACTATACAAACGTTCTCTACAAAGTACTTCACTGCTTACTGTCGCTCGGTCTGATCAACAAAGTATGGGTCTTCAGTTGAGGCTGGTTCTCCTTCTTCGTCTTCTATACCTAAGTTCAGAACCTAGGTGATTAAGCATAGTAAGTAATACAAAGAAAAAATATGTACTATCATAGTACTGGAGATAAAGAATATGCGAATAAATTGCATTGGTGTTAGACGTGATACGTGAATAATGAATAATAGAATAGCAAGACTATATTTATCATTTGCAAATAGTAGGTAAATATCATGTAAAAATAACAAGTCAAGTCTAGGTCATATTCTTATTAGCATTTGAAACTAAATTATAGATAAAATGACACGTAGTTTTTTATATTGTACAAATGCCCGTACATACCGGGGACCCGGTCCAAACCCATGGTACTGAACCATGGCGCACCGCTAGGTGCTGCTAGACAAACCCTGTACTATGTAACAGTAATGGACGTCACCCTTATAGAGACTCACGTATCAAACTGTGGTTCAGTACCACATGATACTGCTGTAGTATAAGTTCTCAATACCTAATAAGAAACGACCAATATGATTCTCATATGATACGGTTGTTATTTATCATGTAGTTTTTCCAAATGCCATGTCAATGATACACAATACACATGAACCCATAGATATATATGGTTTGCCACGTCAGATAGTCAAACTGAAATTTAAGAATTAATTTAATTCAGGATCATGTTCACACTTAAAAAGTAGACACTCAAACAAGGTGGGTCCCACAATCCCAGGGAAAAATCATAAGCAGTTGTTCATTTAAATGCAAAAACCATGGGATAAAAGAAATACAGACCGTGGGATTTCTTATGCTAAATAAGAGTTATTTATATCAAATAACTTTGTAGAGGTCAACTCATAATTTAGTTCTATATAGTTATTAACTTATCCTATTAATTGGTATAACTAAATTATGTATTATATCAAACTTTATAAACATATGTAATATTCACAGAATCATGACAATTAGAAGAAGTTTAGTAATAATTATAATATTAACTACTTCCATGATAATTAAAAGAAGTTTAGTATAATTATAATAGTACTAGTACTGTAGTGTACTAGTACTAACCTCTTCATACATCAAATAGTGAAGGAGTAATAATTTCATGGGAGTAGTACTCATATGCTTAAATAAGAGTTATTTAATAAAGAGAAGAAATTCCACAGGTATATAAGCCTTTACATATATATTATGTTATAAATTATAAAATACTAGATTGTAAATTCCATTTGTGAGTTAATAGTCCAAAATATGAGCCGAACATATTTATAAAATAGTAGTCCAAATTGTGAGACAAGCATAAGATAAAATAAATTATGTACATAAAATAAAATTTAAATATTCCGAGAAAATATAAAGAATAGTAGTGTTACTTATCTCTTCTTGATCTCGATTTCTCGATTTGATTTATTTTTATTTTTATTTTTTTTCTTCCTCTGGTTCTGGCGTGAGGAGAGTGAGAAGAAGAGAGGGAGGATGTGGTGGTGATTGAGAGAGAGTGTTTGTGGGTTCAATTTTATTTCCTTTTTTGAAGAGAAGAGAAACAATATGTGGAGAGGTTTATATCAAACATGATGGCAGTCTCGTAAATTAACCAAACTTTGGTGATTAAGGCTTAAAGCTCTGCTAACCATGTAAACTCGAACCTTGCCACACAAAATTTCTTCTCGACAGCTCAAACTGACTTAATTTCTAGGGGAGTGCTCTTAGAAATTATGTTAGTTATGGAGGCGTGTTCAAAGAAATTTCTAATTTATTAAATATTTTATTATTTATGGCTCTGGTAAATGTTTTTCAAATACTACCAAATTTATATAAAACGTATTACTCAATGAGAGAAATACTAAAAAATTATCTGTTTGTCATTTCGATGACCGGAATAAAATAAAAAAATTCTGAAATAATTAGAAAGATAATTTAATATTATAAAATTAAAAAAAATTAGAAATATTTTTCGGGCTTGCAAGAAATTTTTTTAAAAATCATTAATATTATAAATCTAATAATCATGAAGAATAAATGTCATTTGGAGTTACGGATTTAAAATTACGCCACTGAAAATTATTTTGGTATCCAAAATTGACTTCGGTGACTTTATTCGATATGACTAGAGTCAAAAGAGGAAGACAGGTAACTCAAATTTTGGGATATTACATTAGTTTGGTCTCATGTGGTAATTTTAAGATTTAAATTTTCAAATTATAATTGGATAATGTTACCTCATAATAAATAAATCTAAGGAACTGTTAACAAATGTACACATCCAGATTGAGGAATAATATTCAAATAACAAATTCCAATATGTATTTTACTAGAGGCCTACATATTGAAAATTCTTTTTTCCCAGGATTATGATCTCAACGTCCTTCACTTCTTTAGAATTAAATTTCATAGTTTTTGGACTTTATTTGCCCTTTTATCAAATGAATACAAAATGTTGTAAGTTATACTCACTAATAGCCATTAGTTTTATGACTATGCTTAATGGAAAGTCAAATCAGAATTAAACCTAAGAAATTAAGTATGAATGAGCAATAAGTGATTGAGATCATAATCCAAATTTTCTTATATAATGTTGGAGATGGTGGAAATGAATTGTGACATATGTAATATACGTGAGTTATCAACTCATATACAGATCTCTGAGTTCCAAGAAGCTTTCTACCTCTTTGACATGGACAAAGATGGTTTGTTCTTCAACCTCTCTATCATTTCTTCATTTTTATTCTTGATATATATTCCTCTGTTGTTTGTGCATGTGATGCTACAATTTGTCATGCCTTTGCTTTCATCTTCATTCATTTTTCTAATGGGTTTTGGTCCAATGATTTTTATTTAGTTATTGGACCAAAACCTTGATGAAGTTCTTAGTACATAGTTGATATATATCATATATGCTTATCGTTTGAAACAAACAAAACTTTTCATGACAATTTGGCCAAGGGTTAGTGAAACCTCTCTCTCTCTCTCTCTCTCTCAAGACATCCAATGAGGCCATCCTTCAGTTTGAATGGTAATCTTTAACTAACAATTAATTAGGCCTTTGTTCTCAAGTAGTCCTTGTGTTCAATGATCACACAATATATAGTGACGTACCAAAATCAAAACTAATAAATTTTGTTTTATGTCAACTTTTGCATTGGTCATGGTCCAAATTACTTTATCTTGTTGGAAACTTCCTAGTTCCTTGCCTTTTGTCAAGATCCAAATACTTTTTGGTTGCAATCCATTCAAAGGATTGTTACAATGACTCTAATTTTATAATTAGTCTAATTGGTTGGTGATTATTAATTTTTCTCCATGCGAAAGACTCAATTTGGTGGATAATATTGTTGACTAAAAGTCGGTATCTCAAACCAAAATATTTATTTTTTTGTTGACCTAAGTTTTATTGATCTAAATGTGACGACAGGTTAGACTTGTTACAGACAATTCATAGTTTTCCAAGAATAATTTTAGAATTTTTCATATGATGGTTATAGATTTAGGCGCACATTTTTGATAACTTTGTTGATTGTTGCTATATTGCCCTTCTCATAGTTATTTTCATTCATATACTTTGTACTATAACTGAAATATTCGAATTTGTGTGCAATAGGTTGCATTACTTTGGAGGAGCTGGCGACGGTCATCAAATCGTTGGGGGACCAGAACCCAACCGAGGATGATTTGCAGGAAATGATCAGTGAGGTTGATGTCGATGGGAATGGGTCCATCGAATTTGGGGAGTTCTTGAACTTAATGGCTGGAAAAATGAAGGTAATAAATCATTAAGCAATATGCATGGATTGCCATAAGAAGTATTACATTGATAGAAGACTAATTAGTTTTGATCCCCTTCTATATTTTCAGGATACTGATGCCGAGGAGGAACTAAAAGAAGCGTTCAAGGTCTTCGACAAGGACCAGAATGGCTATATCTCAGCCAGTGAGGTGAATACCGCAATTTATGCTATGTATCCTACTGATTTTATTGCTGGAATCATAATAACTTGTATTTTTTATTATCAAATTAACCTTGTTATATATATTCTTAAGTGAGAGGACAAATTATTACAGTTGAGTAAGCTACCTATATTTTGGTTGTCAGTACAAATTTGCTAACTTGTGTTTCTTTTTGTCTGATTTTTGGAGCTAAGAAACGTTATGATCAACCTCGGTAAGAAGCTGAGTGACGAAGAAGTTGAGCGGATGATCAGGGAGGCCGACATGGATGGCGATGGACAAGTGAACTATGAGGAGTTCGTGCGAATGATGATGGCCGTCTGATTAATAATAATATTTCCCAACAAAATATGTCGAAAGACTATATATTTCACATTTCAATTTCATTCTTTTTTATTTTCGAGGAGCCAAATAAGTTTAATGTTATTTTAGAATAATTTTTTTTTTATTGTAGATTATCCTGATAACTTCCATTATTTTTTTTTTTTTTTGTCATATGTTTGATCTCCTTGAATACAAAAATGTATTGGACCTAAAGATTTGAATGTAGCTTCCTTGCAAATGAAGAGACTATTTGATGAATTTAATCCTATGTCTCTATTGTAAATATGTTAGAATCCATACAAAATTTCACAATAGATCTCTAAAAATTAATTTTGTATATTCTTGAATCTTCTGATTAATATCATGAGTACAAAATTAAAAGCGGAAGCATACCTGAATCCATTGATGTAGAAAACTTGCGGGAAGAGAACCCTTGCGTTATGGTTTTCCAATTCTAGCCACTAGATTCTTCCTTAGAATTCTCTCTGAGAGTTTTTTGAGAAATCAGAATACGTCGTGGTAGAACGGGGACCATAACCCTAATTATAAACTGTTAGGGCAGTTATAATTTTTACCATAATTACCCTTCTGCCCCTCATAGAAGTAATAATTATCTAATGGTATCTACACAATAATCTCATGACTATTATACCCTTTAAGCCAATTAATCAATTATTAATTAGACCACAAAATTTAGACTTGGCTTAATTAAATGATAGCACACACATTTTAATTGTCTACATGTGTGGCCCCAAATAATAGATTAATTATAAAAATCTCCCACTGGGCCACATATGTAATCCAATAAAAGTGTTTAACCGTATGAGCTCAAAATTTGCTATCATGTCCTTAGGGTATATCTGAAACAATCTCGTCCATTTACTATGCTGACATAGGATCAAAGCGACCTTTGTTACATCAATTGTTACTAGACCGATCAATGGTCACATATATCAGCACAGCTAAATGACATAGATCAATCATGAGTGCGTAGTGTGGAAATTACATGCAATGTGATCTATTCATGCATATTTCCAACTGGTCCGTCTTAACTTTATTGAGATCAATTCTTTAGCATAATTTTAACATAGTGTAATAAACTGAATACTTTATTTTCTGCAGAACATAATCCAAATGTATAGATAAAATCTAAATATAACATAGAGCAATAAATAATAAATAATACAAACTCCCACTAAATTTGAATATCCTCAAATAAGATAACACCCATATGAGCAGTGTGCTCATGAAAGACCTTGGATGGTAATCCCTTTGTAAGCGGATCCGCTATCATGGAGTTTATTCAAATGTGCTCTATGGATATCTGTCCACTCTGTACTCTTTCTTTTACAACTAGGAACTTGATATCAATGTGTTTTGACTTTGTGGAGCTTCTGTTGTTATTGGAATATAAAACTGTTGATTTATTGTCACAAAATATTTTCAGTGGTCTTTCAATACCATCCAGAACACGCAGCCCAGTGACAAAATTTCGTAGCCATATTCCTTGATTGGATGCCTCATAACATGCTACGAACTCTGTTGCCATGGTGGATGAAGCTATGAGTGTCTGTTTCGCAGACCTCCAAGAAATTGCTCCACCAGCCAATAGATAAATATAGCCTGATGTGGATCTTCTGCTGTCTTGGCATCCAGCAAAATCGGAGTCAGAGTACCCAATGATCACTAACTGATCTGATCTCCTATATGTAAGCATGTACTCTTTTGTTCTCTATAAATATCTCATAACCCGCTTGGCTGCTTTCCAATGATCCATTCCGGGGTTACTTAGATATCTGTCTAACATGCCAACAATGTATGCAATATCCGGACGCGTACATACCTGAGCATATATTAGACTCCCTAAAACAAAGGAGGCGTCACCAAGATTTTTCATCTCAAAATATTTTGACAAAAAAATCTTGGTGTCGTGCAATATCCTTATATCATTTGTGGCTAGCAATATGTCATTGACATATAAAACCAAGAAAATATACTTACTCCCACTGAATTTGTGATACACATATTCATCCATAAAATTTGCCTCAAAACCATACGAGACAATGATTTGATGAAACTTGAAGTACCACTGACGAGAAGCTTGCTTGAGCCCATAAATGGATTTAGTTAATTTACAAACCATATTATTTGAGTCTTCCGACATAAAGTTTTCTGGTTGTACTATATAAATTGTTTCGTCAATATCATAATTGAGAAACGCTGTCTTAACATCCATCTGATGTAACTCAAGGTCATAATGTGCAACTAGTGCCATGATTATCCTGAAGGAGTCCTTCGTAGAAACTGGAGAGAAGGTCTCTTTGAAGTCAATTCCTTCCTTCTAAGACGTGCTTTATACCTTTTCACATTACCATTTGAGTCCCGTTTGGTTTTAAATATCCATTTACAATCAATGGGTTTCGCACCAGCTGGTAATGGGATAAGTTCCTAAACTTTATTGTCTTGCATTGATTTGTACTCTTCATTCATGGCTTCAAACCATTTCTGAGAGTTGAAACTTTTCATAGCTTGATGGAAGTTGATGGGATCATCTTCCATCATTCCACTTTCTTCCTCATGTTCCTGAAGATATACGATATAATCGTCCGGAATTGCACTTCTCCTCTCTCTAGTGGATCGCCTTAATGGCGTATTATCTTGAGGTTGTTGAGTTTATTCTTCAGGAATAACTTCATCATTTGGATTTAAGGGTTGAACAATATTGTCTATTGGTTGAGGATCCAAATTTACTTCTTGATCAATGATAGGTACTGAAACCTGTACATTGTCAAAAGCAACAGCAGATCCCTATTCCTCCTTAAAGACAATATTTCTAGCATGATTTCTCTCCCAAAACTCAACATCCTCAAAAAAAAAAAAAAATGCTGCTGTTCCCGTCTCAAAAAAAAAAAAAATAGTGGCTCTAATTGATTAGTGACACTATTTTCTCAGAGAGAGAATAGTGACACTATTTTCTCTGAGAGAAAATAGTGGCTCTAATTGAATCAGGGAGTGTCGAACCTTCAGAATTACTAGCGGACATGGACAATAAGATATCGAAGGCCAACGAGGAGGCCTTGAGCAGAAAAGAAATATTGGAAAGGCTTAAGAAATGGATGTCAGCCTGTGAAGAAGAGAGCTGGCTTGAAGATTATAATCGGTTGTTAGAAAGTACTGCTAGAACTTTGATTAGCGCACCCAAGTATTGCAAGAACTTCTCACTGGTTAGCACCAGGATTTCTATTAGAATGTTTTATTAAAAGGGCATTTATTGGAGTTGTGATTCACATTCTACTATAATTGCTCTAATCAAATTAGAGCTTAGCACTCAGCAGTTTTGTCCAACATTTATAATGGAAATAATGCCATATAGGTCAATCTTGAACTACCATAACCACACTGGTGAGGTGGCACCAAAGCCCATGGTTCAAGGCCAAGGTAGGGTGATTACGCATAATGGATTAGTAGCTTTATAACTTGGTGAACGCTTCAACATGTGAATTATACAGTCATACCAGTCATAATTCCAAAAGTGGGTTCAAAATCTGGGCCTGACTACCTGAGGTTGAGTCAGCTGTCCAAGATTAAGCTTGTGATCTGCTAGATAAAGGTAAGGAACAAATAAATAAATACAGCTGAGACACAGGGTGTTATGGTTTTGTCTCCAAGTTATTTGAGTTCATTGTATATGGGCCAAAATGGAGATCTCTCACATTCATGCATCATTTCGGATTAAGAGATGAGAACCAGATGTACGAGTAAATCATCAGATAACTCGAGTTTCAGAGCCTTAAGTTTTGAAGCAAGATGAGACATCTCCATGATGTACTCCCGAACATTACTTTTGCCTTTATACTTCATTGAAATCAAGCTTGCTAAAAGCGTGCTTGTTTAAGCTTTATCGTTTTTAGCAAAACGTTTCTGAATTTCTGCAAGAAACTCACTGGCATTGGTAGCCTCATCAGTTACTGCAACCCTAAAAGCTTCTGGAATGCCGCGCTTGATGATCATAAGATTTAGCCTATTTGAACGCTCCCACTTATCCCAATAAACCTCATCCTGCTGAGTACTTTCCTCATTGAGTTCATTGGGTTTGGGCATTCTCAAGGCTAAGTTTAGATCCATGCAGCCCAAGAGAATCATCATATTCTCTTTCCAGTCCTTAAAATTAGTCCTATTTAACATAGGGACATTACTCATTTTGGCAGATACAGAAATAACAGACATAAAGCTGAATAGAGAACAAAAAATAAAATAAATCGAATAAACCATTATGCTCATATAAAATAAGCAATTAAATACTTAATCTTTAAATTTAAAAAAAAATAAATTATGACATTTCAAGATACCTAGCACAACATTAATATCAAGTCTTTGGACAGTAATATTAACTGTAAGTGGTACTCTTGTTGTAGTGATCAAATATTGATGATAAGTTATGTCAAATAAAAAACATATCTTTGGATTGGTTTATTATTCACATTAGGTTACATTTATAATCATCACATATTTATCACCACTGGTGTGCGTGTAATTCGGCCAAATATTAACTTTCCTTTGGGCCAGTCAATATCCGCATGAATTACATACACACAAATATCTAACACTCCGAACAAACTAATCTACACGAGATATTTCAAGATACCTAGCACAACATTAATATCAAGTCTTTGAACGGTAATATTAACTGTAAATGGTACTCTTGTTGTAGTGATCAAATATTGATGATAAGTTATGTCAAATAAAAAAAACCTATTTTTGGATTGGTTTATTATTCACATTAGGTTACATTTATAATCATCACATATTTATCACCACTGGTGTGTGTGTAATTCGGCCAAATATTAACTTTCCTTTAGGCCAGTCAATATCCGCATGAATCACATACGCACAAATATCTAACACTCCGAACAAACTAATCTACACGAGACATGTCACTTTGGTGATTTCTCGCTTTAATTAGCCTATTTAAAGTGCTAGATCACTTTGGTGATTTCTCGCTTTAATTAGCCTATTTAAAGTGCTAGATCAATAATTTAAATATTAATGTCATAAATTTGCAATTAAAAAAATTTTTTAATGAACAGTAAAATCCGAATTCTGTACAGTAAAAAAAAAAAATTTGAAACAGTAATTGGGTGAACAGTAACCCGATGAGTAGTAATCTGCAAAAAAAAATTTTTTTTAGAGAAAATTAGAAAAGCGGGTGAACAGTACCCCCGATGAACAATATCTATTTTTTTAAAAACAGATTTAAAAAAAGAAATCGGATGAACAGTACCCCCGATGAATAGGGATCCAAAAAAAAATTTTTTTTAGAGAAAAATAAACAGATAATCAGATGAACAGTAATCCTATGAATAGTAATCCGATAAACAGTAATTCGATGAATAGTACAAAACTTTAAATTCAATTGATTACTCAAGGAATTAATCAAGGAGTAGGCTCTGATACCAATTGTTAGAATCCATACAAAATTTCACAATAGATCTCTAAAAATTAATTTTGTATATTCTTGAATCTCCTGATTAATATCATGAGTATAAAATTAAAAGCGGAAGCATACCTGAATCCATTGATGTAGAAAACTTGCGGGAAGAGAACCCTTGCGTTATGTTCTTCCAATTCTAGCTACTAGATTCTTCCTTAGAATTCTCTCTGAGAGGTTTTTGAGAAATCAGAATACGTCGTGGTAGAACGGGGACCATAACCCTAATTATAAACTGCTAGGGCAGTTATAATTTTTACCATAATTACCCTTCTGCCCCTCATAAAAGTAATAATTATCTAATGGTGTCTACACAATAATCTCATAACTATTATACCCTTTAAACCAATTAATCAATTATTAATTAGACCACAAAATTTAGACTTGGTTTAATTAAATGATAGTACACACATTTTAATTGTCTACATGTGTGGCCCCAAATTATAGATTAATTATAAAAATTAATCTAACAAAATATGCTTCCATGCACCATTTTTGGACTAAAAATTATTACTTTGGGAAGATTCTTTATTCAGCAAACATCGGCTCTATGGAGTTATCGTGTGGTTCAAACTTCATATAGTTAGCAATTGGAGCGTTGAAGAATGCTGTGAGGATTGAGCGTGTCTTCTTTAAAACAAAAAAATAGTTTTGTTCTCATTTCATGCATATAAGTTTGCAGCAAGCTAAAAGACCCCAGGTTATCGAGTTTTTGCTTGTTTGGGGAGATACTAAGCAATTTAATTGATAGTGCTGCAAAATATGGTTAAATTCTCTAATTTCTATTCAGTAGAATGCAGGGCCTTAGTACCACATATACGCCAGAGAGAGAGAGAGAGGAAAAACAAGCTACTGTCGAATTGGCAATAGCGCCACTTACTGCAACGAGGGTTTGAATCAGTCGATTGTGGACCTTGTCTCATGGCAGGTAGCAAGATTTGCGATAGCATTGGGCCTTCGGTCTCCATGTTGCCGGCCCCACTGTTTAAAACAAGAATCGTGCGCTTGATTTCTTTCTGCTGTAGTTGTCATTGATTTCTTAATAGAAAGTTTGGGCTCCCACAAGGACTGGGCAAAAAAGCCGACCAATCCGATCAGTTCGATTATTAATTCGATCTTCCGTTAGTTTGGTTTGAAAACCGAAATTTTAAACGGGTTTTGGTTGGATTTTGATACACTTTTGTCCCAATCAAAACCGATCAAATAAATTGAAATTTAAGAATTTTTATCATTTCATATATTTGGATTTTTGAGTAAATAAATTTTTGAGAGAGTAAATTTTGACATAATAACTAATTAATTAAAGTATATTTTTGGGAATAATTATTTTTCCAGATTTTCGTTTATTTTATTGGACTACATAGTATATGGATCAAGACTATTTATTTTTTGAAAATTTTCTACTCCAGACTTTAGGCCCAAAAATCAAACAGACCGAAAATCAAATTGAATCAAATTTTTGGTTCTGTATTAGTTGTAATTAAGTTTCGGTCAGTTTTGATTCAGTTTCCTATAATTCGGTTTGGTTTTTGGTAGATAAATTTTTATCCACAAGCAAACCAAACCAACTGATGCTCCATAGTGGAAATATAATTACCGAACTCTACACATATAGAAGTAAGTTAAATCTATCCTCATATCCACTTTCACTCTAAATATATGTAAGTAAGTGATATCTATCCACCTACCCACTCTCTGACATAGAGAATGTATCATATCCTTGAAGAATACTTAATTGAACACTTCGAAGAAGCTTTTTGGACATTTTTAAGGAAATGGTGTTTATTAATAATGTTTTAAGAGTAACAGGCAATACAACGTCCAACTGCGGCCTTAACATCCCACTATTAAACACGGAGGAGACTGGAGCTACAGAAGGCTTGAGAGGAGGGGGAGGTAGAGTGTTAAAGAAGAGGAATTTAGAGACAAGCTCCAATTAGGGAATCAACAAGCAACAACATCAAAAACATTACAGGAGGAGGATATGAAAGTTTTTAAATATTTTCATGTATAATTAAGAAAGAAGTAAATTAGTGTGTGTGTGTATATATATATATATATATATATATATATATATATACACACACACACACACACCTGCTCAGGAAAACTTACGTGAGCTAGCGACAAGAGTATAATAATTTAATGATTTTTCTTTAATTTTTTTTTCTGTATTGAAAGTCCCTTCTACTGCAACAAAACTCCGAATTTATGGTGTGGGTTGAAGGAAATTATTTTGTAGTTTAACACACCCTCGTAGGTTGAACGTCCATTTTTGGATAGAAACTTGGGCTTTATGCTCGGCATGATATGAATCTGGGTTACTCTGATACCATGTTGAAAAACTCTTCTACTACACCAAAACTTCGAAATTATGGAGAGGGTTGAGAGAAATTATTTTGTATTTTAACAGAGGGTCCTTCATCTTGGTATCAGAGTAACCCAGGTTCAATTCCTGCAGGACGTGTATTTAGTTGCGGGTTTTAAAAAAAATTATATCGCTGCGTAAAGCCCATGTTTCTGCTAAAAAATGGGTCTTCAACTTGTGGAGGTATGTTAAAATACTAAATGATTTTACTCAATCCTCACCACAACTTCGAAATTTTAGTGTAGTGGAAGGATTTTTTAATATACTATCAGAACAAACCAGGTTCAATTCCTACCAGACGCGCATTTAATTGTGGGATTCAAAAAAAACTATACTACTGTGTAAAACCCAGATTTCTACCCATTAACCTGATGAGGCATGTTAAAATATAAAATAATTTTTCTTAATCCTCACCACAACTTCGGAGTTTTGGTATAGTGGAAGGATATTTCAAAATTCTGGAATTAGGATCTATACATCCTTAACTTATTTTAAAATCAAATTTCATGAATTTTAGAGTTTATTTACATTTTTTTTATCAAATAGATACAAAATGTGCTACTAATCGAAAATTGTTAATTTTGTGTTAACTTGATAGATGATCAAATCTAAATTAAAACCAAGAAATTTGGTATGAGTGAACCCTAAGGGGTCAAGATCACAATCCGAAAGAATTTTTTTTTAAAAAACTTACTTAAATAGTGGAAGAAAACTACAACTTAGGTCATTTACGTGAGCTGTCAGCTCATTTCCGTTACTCTCTCTCTCTCTCTCTCTCTCTCTCTCTATATATATATATATATATATATATATATATTAAACGAGATATTCACCGGCAGTAAAAGGAGTTCTTTCATCGTTGCTTAGGTGACCCAATAAAATTATTACACGTGGCATCACTCAAAGAGCGATTAAAAAAATTCTTTTTTTTTGTTAACTTGATTGGCGCCACGTGTTATAATTTTATTGGCCACCTAAGCAGCGATGAAAGAACTCCCTTCACCACCGGTGAATTTTTTATTTTGTCATATATATATATATATATATATATATATATATATATATATATATATATATATATATATATGAGATTACTGTAGGTGAGCTGCTAGTTCAGAAAATGTTATATGAACTAGCGGCAAAAATATAGTGAACCAATGGTTTTCCTATATTTTTTAAAAATTAATATCTCTACCTTCTTAACTTCTTCAAGATCAAATTTTATAAATTTTGGAGTTCATTTATCTTTTCATCAAGTGAATACGAAATATTTTATTTATTGAAAAACATAAATTTTGTGTCAATTTGATTGAGGATCAATTGAAAACTAAAACCCAAGAAATTGGGTATGAGTGAACCCTAGGGAGTCGAGATCATAATCTGCAATAAATTTTTTAAGAAAAATTATTGGAGATAGTGAAAATGAACTTGTCGACGAAAAATTCTGGAAAACAAAGCAGATCTGCGAATTTAGGGTTGGAGATTCACAACTCAGCAGATTCACGAACCTAAAGATCGAGATTTGCGACCTAGTAACGACAGAACAGGTTCGCGAATCTAAAACTGAGATTCCCGATACTACCCATAGCTTCCGGGTAGGGGTTTAATATAAAGTCACCCGACCCGAATACGAGAGTTGCCACCTCGGATCGTAGAGCTAACTGCCAAACAAATGCAGCGGTATTACTTCGATCGTGGGAGTAACTACCTTACAAGTATGACGGCACTTCTTGAGTAGTGGGGCTAACAGTCGAACGAATGAAACGGAGACGTTGCCCTAGAACTCCTATAAAAGGCGAGAGAATGAAAGAGAAGGGATCAATCATCTTCTTCTCGAATTACCCATTGTGATCTAGAGTCCAAAGCCTTTCTTTTCCAGCCAACTGAGAGAGAGATTGCATTGGAGTGTCAACGGAGAGCAGGATAGTCCTCCATAGCTACCTTAGAACTCAGCTTTAAATAAAGAAGAACTCCATTTTCCTCATCTTCTTTAAACGAAAAACCGTTGGATTGTAATCCTTTATTGAAAAATCCCAATAGAGCGTCATTTACAATTTTTATCGCGAATAGAAGATTGGCGACTCTGCTGGGGACTGCCATCACATCCGGTGATCTGGTAGTAGCTCAATCCGACAACATTCCAATTGGCAACTTGGTCAACTCACTCACCATTCAGGTTGACCAAGAAAGGTATGAAGAATTTATTTCTTCAGGCTCCAAGAGCCCTACTTCCCTATGGGGATGTCGCAAAGTCTCCAAGGGATCAATCTCTAGGGAGGCTCCAATGACAGTAACTCAGCCGAGGGAGTCGGTGGGGTCCAAAATTCTCTTCTTCACCAACATTAGGCTCTAAGCCAGTTTCGGCTAAGCCTCCTGATCTCACAAGCAAACTGGATCAAGGTCCCCACTTCAACAGGGAGAAACAACCACTACCTGCTCCACAAGTCTACGACGCAGAGAAAGAGATTCCTCTCACTCGTACAATGAGAAGAAACCTAAGAAAAAATAAATTTCGTGCCCTTCGCAGGACCACCCAGCAAAAGGAAACTGCTAACTCATCATCGCAAAGGCTTACTGTACAAATATGGAGGCTAAAATGTGAGGTTGCAGAAGATCAAGACGCGGAAAGATTTACTCGCGTTTCCTACAGAAAATGGAGTAAATCCACCAAACGCAGATTATACATCCGCATCCCTTGCGCTCCAGGGGGAAAGTATGATCACACAATTGAAGAAGCCCGCTAGGCCCGCGAACCTCAAGTTCGCGGAAGACGTGCACCTATTTTTAAGGCTAAGACTATCTCACTCACTGTCCCAGCAAGGGTGAGACCTGCTCCAAGAGCCTTCGACGAAAGAGGAATGCCGGTCCCAAGGCTATCTTTCGCAAGTGACACCGTCACAAAGAATTCCAATGCAAGAGATCTTTGGGAACTTCTAAATAAAAAAAGGAAAGAATCCCACGCATCTCATTGCCATTGCGAACAACTGATCAATGCAGTACTATCTCACTGTCATTGTTTAGCCCATACTAGACCGTCGGTATTTCATTGATTATCGGCTCCATCAACATCCTCATCCCAACCGACGAAGAGGAGACGACGAAATAGGCTCGAGTTTTCTGAGCCCGAATACCCCGAAGTATCATACAATATGATAAGTATTAGGGAAAAGAAGAAGAAAAAGAAGACGAAGAAAGTCTTCGAAGGAGGTGTTTCCGACTCAGAGCTCTCTTCGGGTCTGAAGGACGTACTCAATGAAGAGCGAGGAATTTTCCAAAAAACTCGACTCAAAAGTGGGATGGCAATCCCCATGAACTATAGACAAATGGCGGGAATCTCCTCCGATGAAGAAGACACAATTAAGTCTGTTATGGCTGAGTCGCAAACGTTTGATTCGCTCCTGGTAGACTTCGCCTTCGCATACATGGCTCAAAACAGTACCCCAGAAGGGTTCATCGGAGGATGGATGAACAAGACAAACATATCCAACAACAGTAGAATGCTATCAGCGAACTTAAAGACATGCTACATGCTCTGCTGGAACTGGAGAAGACTAAGCTGAAGCATACATCTTCGCAGACACCACCCCATGACCCAAAAACTGATAAGGGAGAGAGGACGGAAGAAGAAGGTCATGGTCCTCGCAATAATGAAGAAGAAGCAGAACATCATGAGGATGATGACGACCGCTCCGCGCATCAGGAAAGGAATGCAAATACTGTCTGGGTAGAAAGCTTCCAAAATCAACTGAATGCCCTCATGCATAAAAGTGATTTGTAGGAGCTGGGCGTTGTAAGGTCATATCCTGTAGAATTGGAAAGCATGCCATTCCCAGAAAGCTACAAGCCTTTGAAGCTCAAATCTTTTGATGGTAAAGGATCACCGAATCAACACCTTTACTATTTTAAGTCGCAAATTGGACATTTAGCCGAAAACGACTCCATCATTACGCTGGTATTTGTTTGTACCTTGACAGGACTAGCATTTGAATTATGTCGGAGAGTAGAACCAGGAACTATAAATTCATGGAACGACATGGAAAAAACCTTCTTGACTAGATTTTATGAAGACGATATGGAGGTGTCAATGCCAGCGCTTTTAGCTACCAAGCAGAAAAAAAGGGAGTCGGCCTGGGCCTTCATTAAAAGGTTCCGAAATGATTCTCTCAAATGCCCGCATGGGGTGCCGAAAAGACCTTGGTAGAAACCTGTTGACATAATTTATCAACTAAGGTTCTAGCCAGGATGGGAGCAGTAAGGTCCTTGACTTGGAAGGATCTTGTCCTACAAGCTAAGGAGGCTGAGGAAATCGTGCAAAGGCTCGAAGAAAAAGTAGGTGAGGAGAAACAGAAGCCAAATAACGATAACAACCATAGGTCCTGATCTCGAGGATATAAGGAGAAAGAGACAATGGTGGCTGATACTCTGCAACCCATAAAGCCTTCTCCGAAACTTCCTCCTCAGACACGTATGCCTCAAAAACAATATTCCTTCAAGCATGAGCATACGAAAACTATCTTTAACCTCCTCATGAGTAAGAAGATACTGAAGCTGCCAGAATCTAAATGTCCGGAAGAGGCAAGGAGAGTTATTGATCCTAATTATTGTGTCTATCATAGGATTATTAACCACCCTACCCAAAATTGTTACATCCTTAAGGATAAGATTCAAGCCTAAATGGATGCCAATGTCATCAAGCTCCAAGAACACCAGAAAAAGGTGACCGCGAATATAGTGACTGTCAAGTTTGGTAAAGTGCCCAACTAGATAGAGTCTACAGTTCAAGACGGAGTGCAACCCATTCCTAGAGGCACGATGCAGGTCGTGAATTTTGATCCGCATCAACAGCGGGAGAAAGGATTGTCCCCCTTCGAAACTGATAGGGGGGAGATAATGTGGGTGCATCCAGATCTCCTTAATGATGAACAATGGACTTCCAACTCATCTGGAAGAAGGCGAAAAGTGAATATCTTTACTTCCTGAAGATGACGGAGGCATTCCTACTCTAACAGATTCGAAGAAGATGTTGGAGACTCTCTGGTGGCTGATACGGATCCCCCTCCCTTGGGGACCCGTTCGGGAAAAGATTATTTGAAGAGCTACGGTCAGGCTGTAGATTCTCGGCCGTCTCCGGAGAAGGTCAAACAAAAAGAGCTCAAGTTTGATAAAGTTTTGGAGAAGAAGGGAAAAGAGCCTGCGGAAGTTTTACAGAAGTCATTTCAATTCGACATCTTAATGCAGTTAGCTAATATTCCTGTGAGGATAATCTTGTACGAGCTCCTGAAACTTTCTAAATCTACTAGAGAAGCTTTAAGAGAAGCTCTGCAAAATTTGGAGGTATTCTTGGCACAGATACCAGAGATGATTGAGAAGGAAGAATCTCTTTACACGACGTGTCACCAGGTCTTTGGTAAGAACGTCCCCTACATCACTTTCTCTTCGAAAGACATGCAAGTCAGGAGCAATAAGCATCACTGCCCTTTGTATTACAAGGGATACATAGGGTCTACAGAGATTGATAGCATTCAAGTTAATCCAGGCTCGACCTTGAGCATCATGCAACGGAGGATGCTACGATACCTTGGAGTTCCGATGAACAGATTATCAGTGACCAACACTACTATCTTTGGATTCAATGCTAATGGTAGTAGACTGCTGGGTAAGATAAAGCTTAAGTGCCAAATTAGTGACCTAAAGATGGAAGTCACATGCTATGTGATAGACGCAGATACATCATACAACCTGCTATTAGGAAGACCCTGGATCTATAGCAACTTCATTATCCCATCCACATTACATCAATGTATGAAGTACGTGGACAAGATGGGGGTGTAAGAACGCTTGTCGCAGAAAAGCAACCGTTTAAAGGAGTTGAAAACTACTTTACCGACGCATTGCTGTATCAAGATGTGTTCGATGTTTCAGATCAGCCTGTTCCAGACGATTCTAATAACGGCGAGGAAGCTGACACAGAATCAGGATCCGAAGATTCAGAATTCAAGGATGTAATTTGGGATGGTGAGCCCATTGTGATAAGCGTCGAAGGTCTTGATATAATTAACACCGTTCACTCTGATGGTGAATGGGTAAAAAATGAAAATTTAGAGTTTGCTTATTCTTCTAGTGTTGATTCTGAGCCCTTAAGCACTAGCACTAATGCATTCAGCGATTATTTGAATAAGATAAGTTCTCTGACTTCCTTCCAAGCACCTACTTGATCATCCTTACACGAAGTAGTGATGACGTTGAAAGTGCTAACAAGATCATTTTGAGGTTCCTCCTAAGGATGAAACCCAGAAAACCATAGTATTTGGAAGAGCAAGTCACAAGAACAAAAAAGAAATGCTTAAATTCTGAGGAAGAACAGGAAAATCCCGAGTTCTTCCATTACGATGAAAATTCTCATAAATTAATAAAGAAAATGGGAGATAACTTGGCCAAGGGCAGGGGGTTGAACTTCGAAAAAGGAAGAAGGACAATCCTTCAACCCTTTGTCCCAGAAGGGAAAATGCCAGATATTACCAGAAAACCTGTAGGGGATTAGGATACGTCACCACTCCCGAGGGTTTCTCAGGTGAGAGAACCGAAGAAAGACAGTGCGATCATTTGTCAGAATCATCCTGCTGGGATTTAGATGTCAGTTTTGGCTTGATTTTCCGCGAAGTGTCCGCGAACATGGCTTCCGCGGTCCAAGAAGACGAAGACCTAGAGGAAGCTTCACCGATAAAAGACGACCCCTGGGCCAAGCATCTTAACGTGAAGTGGGAGATCCAGTTTGAACAACGCCAGCCTCCAACAGAAGATAAAGTAATTCAAATAAATATGGGGGATGAAAAGAATCCTAAACCCATATTCATAAGTCAGAACCTATCCTCGGAGGAGAGAGAGGAATTAATATCGCTCATTCGCAAATACATTGATATTTTTTCCTAGAGTTATGAGGAGATGTCAGGATTAGACCCAAGTGTTGCGGTTCATAAATTGAACATCCGGCCAAATGCTAAGCCAGTAAAACAACAACAACGAAGATTCCGCCCAGAGATCATGGAGGCTATTGAAGTTGAAATTAAAAAGTTGATTGAGTCAGGTTTTATTCGTGAGGAACAGCACCCTGATTGGGTCGCGAACATAATTCCCGTGACAAAGAAGAATGGAAAAATCCGAATTTGCATAGACTTTAGGGATTTGAATGAGGCCTGCCCTAAAGACGAATTCCCGTTACCCATCACAGATATTATGATAGATAATACTTGTCGATATGAGCGTATGACGTTCATGGATGGGTTATCAGGGTATAATCAAATAAAGATGTACCCTGATGAAGAGAAGCATACATCCTTCAAAACACCACTTGGGGTATACTGCTATACAATCATGCCCATTGGCCTGAAGAATGCGGGTGCCATGTATCAACACGGCATGAACGTAATATTCCAAGAGCATCTCCGGAAGACAGTGGAATGTTACGTAGATGACCTAACAATTAAAAGCAAACACAAAGGCGATCACTTGAAGGATTTGAAGATGGTGTTCCACCTCATGAGGAAACACCAGCTCAAGATGAATCCGACAAAATCCTTTCTGGAGTCTCCAGTGGAAAGTTCCTCGGCTTTGTCGTAACTTCTAAGGAAATTTATCTCGATCCAGATAAGGTTAAGGCTATCCAAAATATGTCACCTCCCTGTAACCTCAAAGAGTTAAGGGGACTGCAAGGTAGGCTGGCGTATATTTGCAGGTTTATATCAAATTTGTCTAGTAAATGTCAGCCCATCACCAGGTTAATGAGAAAATGAGTGTCATTTGTTTGGGATGACGCATGCCAGAAGGTTTTTGAAAAAGTCAAACAATATCTCATGAAACCACCAATGCTCGTAGCCCCAGTCACGAGAGTACCTTTCCTACTATACGTAAGGGCTATGGACCATTCCTTGGGAGCCTTGTTAGCGTAGAAGAATGAGTCAGGTCATGAACAAGCTATTTATACCTCAGTTGGATGATGATCGGGGCGGAACACCGATATAACCCAGTGGAGAAGGAATGTTTAGCTTTAGTGTTTGCAGTGCAGAAAATGGGACATTATTTAGTTGGACAAACCATCCACATTGTGTCGAGAGTTAACTCCCTGAGAATACTAATGACTAAACTGGATCATTGAATTCAAGACTATCCAATTGGGCTATTTTTCTATCACAATACGATATGCATTTTGTCCCGTAAAAGTCTGTTAAGGGACATGTCGTGGCCGACTTCCTAGCCGTGTATAGCAAGTTTTCTTCGATGGTGCCTCCCGAATGGGATCTGAGGGAAGAATAACAGCAGAGGTAGGAGTTGTTTTCATCTCTCCTCACAATCACATCATTCCTCGAGCTTACTCATTAACATGTCCGCGCTCCAACAATGTTGCGGAATATAACGTCCTCCTAATCGGTTTAAAAATAGCTAAACAACTGAGGATCAAATATTTGGAGGCATATGGAGATTCCCAACTTGTTGTAAATCAAGTAAAAGGGGAGTATGAGGTCAAACATGAAGACCTTTTGCCATATTATCGTGCCGTGATCAAGATATTCAATGGTTTCAATGGTTTCTATGTCAGCCACATAAAGCGCCACTGAAATAGTTACGCAGATTCACTAGCTTCCTTAGCTACTACATTAGCCTTGCCTAAGTATGCTAGAAGGCAAATTACAGTAGGGAGCAGAGAATTATTTTGTCCAAAGGACGAACTCAAAGAGGAAATGAGAGAACCACAGGAAGACGAAGCTGATGTTTTTGAGTCAGGTCTAGAACCGAGGGATTGGTGTTTTCCTTATATAGACAATGTCTATTGCAGTATATTACCCGAAGATCCAAAGGAAGCCAGAGCAATTCAAAGAAGGGCTATCCAGTTCTACTACAATGCGGAACTCCAGACATTGTACAGGAAATCTGATGATGGAATTTTACTTCGCTGTCTCTCTAACCGCGAAGCTACAAAAGTACCCGAAGAAGCTCATGCTGGCATCTGCGGAGCATACTAGCCAGGGCCAAAACTCTAGGATAGAATCTGAAGGATGGGTTATTACTGGCCTAAAATAATGGCAGAAGCGGTCAACTATGCCAAAAAGTGTAGGGCCTGCCAAATACATGCAGACTTTATACATCAAGCTCCGAAGTATCTCCACCTAACGACTATGTCATGGCCGTCTGAGCAATGGGGATATGGATATTGTCGGGCCAATTTCTCTGCTATCAACAAGAGGACATCGGTTCATTTTAGCCATAACGGATTACTTTTCGAAATGGACTGAAGTCATTTCCCTGATCGAAGTAAAGTCATCGGATATTATCAAATTCATCAAAGACCATGTGCTTTATCGTTCAGAGTGCCCAAAAGAATCATTCATGATAACGGGCCTCAGTTCGTGAGCCAAGTATATTTCAGATTCTGCAACAAGTATAGAATCGAAGATGTAGTTTCGTCACCATATTACCCTGCAGCCAATGGTCTAGCAGAAACTTTCAATAAGACCATTGTGAAACTTCTCAAAAAGTTTGTGTCATCCAATCAAAGGGAGTGGGATGAGAAGCTCGGAGAATACCTGTGCGCATATCGCACCACAGTCTGAACCCCCACTAATTCAACACCCTTTTCTTTGGTATATGAGTCAGAAGCAGTCTTGCCTTTGGAAATTCAAATTCCATCGTTACGAGTCATGTTAACAACTAGAAAGACACAAGAAAAAAGACATCAACAAAGACTTCATGAATTAGAATCCTTGGACAATCAGTGCTTGGAAGCTCAACAGAACATTGAACTATACCAGGCGCGGATCTCCAGAACTTTTAATAAAAAGGTCAAACGAAGAACTTTCAAGAAGGATGATCTGGTCCTGTCAGTCAGAAGACCGATCATAACCAGCCAAAAGCCTAGAGGAAAGTTCCAGCTGAAGTGGGAGGGACCTTCTGTCATTGATACGGTCTACTCCAACAGCGCATATCAGTTGGTAAAACTGAATGGTGATAAGATCATGATGCGAATCAACGGCAAATTTCTGAAAAAATATTATTCTTAGCAAAGTTGTGAAACACCAGTTGTAAGGTGATCTGGGTAGTTCAATACAAATGATGAACAAAAGCTTGTTTGTAATCAGAAGTTCATTAATAAAGATTCGTGGTTCCGGACTAAAGATCTTTAAGTCGCGAATCACATTTTTCTTCCTTATTTGCCAAGTTAAAAATACCTCTGGCGAATCAAATTTCCTTCTTTCAAACTTGCTAAGTAAAAAAAAATACCTCTGGAGAGTTAAACTCTTTATACTAGACAGTGCGAGTTTCAATCTGGTTAGTAAAGAGTTCTTTCATTCACAGTAATTTTGGATGCTTGGAAAATTTTGATTGATTTTAAGGTTATCAAGTTAACAGTTACTTCTGGTAATTACCATCAGAATCATTCATCAGTCACTATTAGTTATGTAAAAAGAAAGGGCTTCTTTATTCATTATCAGGTCAAAATTACAGAGAATTCTCTAGCACTATATAGTCAACAATAATAAATACAAATTACTGATTAAAAAAAAAGTTTGCTTATGTAGCCTCCTCTTCCAAGAACGGCTTAAAGGCAGTAGCTTGCTCTTGCAGGCTTTTCTTCTGAAATGACAAATTTGCTTCGTAACCGTCTCTTTCAGCATGGTTCAGATCAAAAAGTTTGCTCTTACAGGCTCTCTTCTGGAATGACAAACTTGCTTCTGTAGCCTTCTTTTTCAGCATGGATCAGATCAAAAAGTTTGCTCCCGTAACCTCCACTTCGAATTTGCTCTTATAGCCTCCTCTTCAAGGACGGCTTCAGGGTACAGACTTGTTTCTTCTTTCCGATCATGATCAGGGACCTCCTGGTTGGTTCCCCCAGTGATGTTGCTAATGACTTGATTAGTTCAAAACTGGACATACCAAGTGCACACACCCAAATGTACAACGTGAGGAATTGCACAAATTCAAGGCTCTGGTCATTAGCACCCCAATCTTGTGGGATGCTAGGAAAGAAGAAAAATAATGCCACGCACCCGAAATCTTTTCTCTCATGAAAAATGCATGAGACCTTTCAAGACCCTAGGGTATTGGAAGTAATTACTAGTCCATCGGGTCTGGATCATTGTTAAGGAGAATGACTACGGTTATCTCCTGCAGCCAAGTCAAATCCCTGTTAAAAAGAAAGAAAAGAAGAAAGAGGACGATATTAATCAGAAGAAGAAGTTTACCTTAATTAAGAAAAATGACTATGGACAGAAATACCTTTTTCGGTGGAACACCCCACTGGATTGATGCAGTCTGGAGGTCTTGTAATATGCCAACTCCTATCCATCACTTCGGTTGGAGAAGAAGAAAATATGGCTTCACAAATAAATCAACTACAAAAGAAAGGAAGAGAAGATAAGGGGTAAAAATTTTATCTCATTAGAATGATCTTCCATAGAAGAATCCATGCGTCTTATTTAGACAGTCTGGTTAGGAAAAGATAAAGCCGAAATCTTCGGTTAAGATTTTCGGTTCAGATCTCAACAGAATTTGTTACTGTTGTATGGGACATTTAGATCTTGTGGCCAGTGATCTCATCATTAATAAAGACTTAAAACGCTTGGGATTCCAGGCCCGACAGCTTCATCCCAAGGATTGCAGAAGTCTCTACAAATTCTGAGGAGTTTTGGGTTATACCGCGAATTCCGGGCACAACATCGTGACTCGCAATCCTCGAAAGTCAAGATTGCAAATTTAGTATGAATTTTGTTAATCCTCGAACTTCCAGATGTAAAGTCGCAAATCTGATAAAGACTCACGAGAGTCATGTGACAGATACACAGATACCAGAGTTTTACGGAGACTCGCAAATTTCAGACATAAGATGGCGGGTTTGTTGCAAATCTTTGAAGACAAATGCAAAGTCATACCTTAGAAATACAAAATCAAGTTCTCTACATAAGCAAGGAGTCATACCATGTATAATAAATGTCAGGGGAACTGTCACAAAAAAAAGGAGCAACAGAGAATCAAAGAAATATATATACACACACACACACACACACACACAAGCTTTTACAGTTCAATGATTCAAGAGAGCTTTAATTTTCTCCTCGGCATCATCAATGTCTTGCTGAAGGAACTCATAAGCTTGGATAGTGGCTTGACGACGCAATTCCTCGTCACTTGTGATGACATTCTGCGCTGCGACAGCCTCCAGCATATCCAGTTCAGGTTGTATCGCCTGAAGATCTCTGGTTGTGTTGTCCTGCTGGTGCGATAAGTTGGTGAGATTCCTCATTGACTCATCACGTTCCTCGGTGATCTTGGCCAAGAAAACTTGAGCTTTGGCGATAGACTTTTGGGTCCTGATAATGGCCTAGTCATTGTCTTTGATAATAGAAGCAGCAGCCTCCACTTAGACTGACGATTTGATTGACCCTTTTCTAAGGACGCTTTGCAAGTATTGGCCTTCTCCGGGTCTCTTTCTAGAACCTAAGTTGTTTCTCTTTTAGCCTGTGGAAAATGGCTTCGACTATCTTAGATTTGTCAGCACTTCTAGTTTATAATAGGAATTTGGCATGCTTTTGAAGCTGAGTTATCATAAGCCTGAAGGGAACAGCTTTCTCTTCTCCACCAATACTGATAATACCAGTCAAGTAAAAATTGAGAACATTGGCAAGAGAAGCAAAAGAAGCCCCCTTCAGTATTTTGGCAATGCAATGATCAAGGAAGTGGAGGAAAGTTTCCACCGTATCCTTCAATAAATCAACCTTAAAAACATCAACCTCTGCATGAGAGGGATCAACACTGGCTTGGGCAGAGACGGTTTGAACCGTACTCTATTGCACAGAGGTAACAATGCCAACATTAAAAGGAACGGGACCTCTGGAGGCATCAGCAGAGCTACCAGCTGCAACTTCTCGAACCAAAATGTCGACTGGAGCAGCTATGGCCGAGACCGTGGCCGAGACCGTGGACATAGTAGTCTCGGGAATTATTACTCCCATAGTACCAACAACAGAAGTGGTAACTTCAGTCACTTCATCAGCAACAACTTCTGTGATGGTGTCATCTGGCGGAGCTACCTTTGCGCCCATGCACTCTAGGTCTGGAGTCAGAACTGGAGCCGACAAAAAAAAGAGAAGAAAGTTGACAATTGAATGTCACAGTATCATTCAATGATAATAGAATACTTAAAGAAAAATGTGCGAACCTGAAGCTTGAATGCTGGATTCTCCAGGTCCGCACACCTCCGGTCGAACACTTCAGGCCCATATATTTCGGTCCGAACGTCTTCGTTCAAATAGACGTACTTACTATGGTCTGAGGGAGGGGTAGAAGAGCGAAGATTGCCACTGCTGACATCGTCGTCATCACCCCATTCATCTTGATCTTCCGAAGGAGGTGGTACTTTTGAGAGACCTGATGCGCGGATTTTCCTAATGATTTGTTCTTCGTCATCTGCAATAGTTTGATGAACAGGGGCTGCAGAACCCTCTTGTACAGTAGGGGAAGCACCAACTTCAACAGAAACCTAGCAGGTGAGAGTTGTAGAATCTTCTTGAGTGATGGGAGGAGGATCTCTGTGAAAAACAGGTCCTTGACTCCGACGCCTCTTAAGGGAGTGAAGAGTTAAAGATGAGTCATCCTCATTTTCCTTAGGTTCCTCAGCGAGGGTCTCAGAAATCGAACTAGGCACCGCGGTGCTAGCTCCAGATGGGGTGTTCGGCGGATCAACGCCCTGTGAATTGATAGGCAAGTCATTGAGGTGCCTTAGTCTCTTCCGCTTATGCAAAGGCTTCTTAGGAGGAGACTGTGGTTGAGGAGAAACTTTCTTCGAAGTAGGGAAAGGAGAAGCATCAAGGGAGGCAGGCTGAGTTGGTAAAGCCAATGCATTATTATCCTCCTCCTCTTGCTGAGTCGACGGTTCCGACTCATCAGAGGCACTTTTTGTCCCGAAATCTTCCATCCCTACCACTTTCGTACTGCCAGCCTTTTTCTTCTGGGTATACCAAGCTCTGATGTCTCTCAGACAAGTGTGGTTTATATTGAAGTTCTGGAGAGCGGAATTAGCAACCGCAAACCACTTGCAGAAGCCGAAACTCATATTCGAGTTTGGGGTCTTGAGTGGGAGATCAAATAAAGCCTGGGTTCCGCCTGCGACGAAGTGGAACTAAGCTCGAGCTCCTTCAAGAGCATTCCCAACAAATCTTATCTCTCTATTGGGATTACCAACATAAAGTTGATCATACCCAAACTATCGAGCAAAACGGCTAGGGTAATAAGGCTCTATATATCAGTGGTTTCCTAAGCGAAGAGCCAGATGCCCTGGACGGATGTTTATCAACCACCAGAAGCACCTGGAGAAAGAACCGTGAACTTGTCAGCACCAGCAGTGTCCATGAATTCCTCTCCATACCTAGCATTCGGGAAGTACGGAAAACATCTGAATAATTCAAAATTCGCGAAGTGGCGGAGGGTCTTGCGGATCGTGGCCATATAGCCCCCTCTCCATTGCGTCATCTCATAGTGCTGCACGTTGGGAGCACTTAAGTCTATCTGTGAATCAGTAGGACTCATCAAAATGGGGCAATGTGGAACCAACCAAGCCATCAAATAAGTATAAGGGAGTTCTACACGCGGGTTAGAAGTCTTAACAATCGAATCTCCTTTTTTCCTATGCTCTTTCTTCACATTGCAGAATTTATCTGCCAAACTTCTCAGTCCGCTTTGGATACTGCACACCATTGCGGGCAGCAGACTGAGCCGCCTACCAAATGCAAGTAGGACGGCTGGGTATACAGCCCTAATGGATATATTTTCCTACGAAAGAATAACACACTTTTTCAACCATACCATCAAATAGCCCGCCAAAAAGGCAGGATCAGATAAAGGTTGGAGGGCCTAGTAGTCAAAGGACGTTCCAGTCTTGAAAACATCCTCATCAGATTCAGTGATGTAAGCGTCTGTCCCGAAACTTGCGATTCTTCTCTCAACCTCCATTTCAGAAACTGGAGGAAGGCGAGTAAAATTAGGATTAATCTTGGAAAAGTTGGGCAGAAGATATTGCAGCCACTTCTTTGGCTTCAAACTGCTAGTGCCAGACGTGTGGGAACAAATATGATAGTGGCAGAGCAGCTCCCAATAAGTATTATAGACCAAAGGGTCTCGGATCTTCAGTAGATGAAGTTCTTCCCCAGTAGGGACGTACTCTTCATATGGGATGTCTCCCATGGGTAGTCCCGAAATTTCATACATCTCGTGCGGGGTGGAACCCAATTCGCCGCAAGGGCAAAAAAATGTACAAGTATCAAGATTGTACAGTTCCAGTAAAGCAAAAGAATGGAATCTGCTAGCAGGAATACCGTGTTGAACAGTCCTGATAGCACGATATAACTCCGCTTGATGAAGCTGGTCTCTGAAAACTTTCAAGAAGAAGTCAGTCAAGATCGCCCACTCTCCTTTCAAAGCGCAGTGAACCCATCCAGGAGGACGAAAGTCTTGGACAGGAAACTTCCCTTGCGCATTGACAAATCGATGTAAGAAAGTTTGTGCGACTATGGGTTTCTCGCCTCTGGGGAAGTCTTGTTTAAGCAACCCGGGGAGCAATCCACAAAAATGTTTCCCACTAGTACGGGGAAAAGCACCCTGTGAGTTAAATCCTCCCAATAAGATGCTGTCCTGTGGCCTATTTATGTGCCACTCCATTCGTCTGGGCACAGAAAGGGATTGGAAGAATAAGAATGGGTAGGACCTCTCTATGTTGGGGAGAAACAAATAACGACCTTCAACTTGACGGAGCCATTTATAATCTCCATCTTCCAAACCTCTATCGGGCACCGGAACATGGTCCCCGAACAAAAAGGTGGATTTGTGTAGTAAAGACCGATCATCTCATTCAAAAGATGCATTAGTCATCAGTTCCCGCAATATTGAACAAGTAGGATGAAGAATTTTATCCTCTCTCTCCTGACTATTAGATGCTGTGCAATGCGGGAAAATTTGGCCGAATCTGAACTCTATCTTTCCATCATAGCCGCCCGAGTGTCCAAAGTAATGATCCTTAGGACAAGGATTCAAAGCATAATCAACTGCTAAGATGAAAATCATATTCAAGAAAAAAAAAATCTCTAAGAAAGGGATTGCTTTTCGAAAGTTATTATTATTATTATTACCTCCAATCAAGAGTTTCTGCCGAATCACCATTGAACTGGAAGTCGCTTGAGGGTCTTGATGACCACTGGCAACAACACAGGAGGAAGAAGCTTTCTTCGGCATCTTTTGCAAATTCAGGAAATTCCTCACAAAAAGAATCGGAAGCTAAAGCAGGCCGAAGATGAGGAGTCTTAAGAACCCTAAAAGAAGAAACTTGGAGTTCAAATAGGAATGATCTCTCTCATGAAATCGAGGTTATATAGCAGAGATTTGACGGCCGAGATCTTTGGATGGACGTGATCTCTGGCCCAAATCTCGTTGGTACCTTTTCATTTAATGCGGCTCAGAGAATGCCTCAATTCCTACGCCGTAAAAAGCAACAGCCTCTAGGTTTTTCCGCAACCAAAAGGGAAAAGGTCGCGATCCTAATACAGAGTCACGTTCCCTCCAAAATGAAAGGTTGCGATCCTAATACAGAGTCGCGTTCCCTCCAAAATAAAAGGTCACGATCCTAATACAGAGTCGCGTTCTCTCCAAAATGAAAGTTCGCGACCCTAACACAGAGTCGTTTTCTCCTTCCAAAATGAAAGTTTGCGACCCTAATACAGAGTTGTGTTCTCTTCAAAAGGGAAATTCGCGACCCCTAACATATAGTCGTCTTCTTCTCTAAAGTGAAAGTTTGCGACCCTAACACAGAGTTGTATGCTTCAAGAATTGAGAATTGTGACACAAATACAGAGTCACATTTTTCCTTTAGAAGCAGTAAATTCACGGCGCTAATACAGAGTCGTATTCCTTTCAAAATGGGAGTTCGAGATATTGAGACAGAGTCATGCTGCCCTCAAATGAAGAAAGTTCTAATACAGAATTATACTCTCAGAAATATGAAAAATGGAGATTCTAATACAGAATGATATATCCAAAGTATTCCAAAACTTCTCAAAGTATCATGAGAGTTTTGAAAATTTTGGAGGGGGTTTTATCGGCAAAAAATTTTGAAAAATAAAGTAGATCCGCGAATTTAGGGTTGGAGATCCGCAACTCAGCAAATCTATGAACCTAAAGATCGAGGTTCGTGACCTAATGACGACAGAACAGGTTCGCAATCTAAAACTGAGATTCGCGATACTACCCATAGCTTCCGGGTAGGGGTTTAATGCAAAGTCACCCGACCTGAACAAAGGATTTGCCACCTCGGATTGTGGAGCTAGCTGCTAAACGAATGCAGCGGAATTACTTCGATTGTGAGTGTAACTACCTTACGACTATGATAGCACTTCTCGAGTAGTGGGGCTAACGGTCGAACGAATGAGATGGAAACGTTGCTCTAGAACTCCTATAAAAGGCGGAAGAATGAAAGAGAAGGGATCGATCATCTTCTTCAAGAATTACTCCTTGTGATCAAGAGTCCAGAGTCTTTCTTTTGCATCCAACTGAGAGAGAGATTGTACGGAGTGTCAACAGAGAGCAGGATCGTCCTCCATAGCTACCTCAGAACCCAGCTTTAAATAAAGAGGAAATTCATTTTCCTCATCTTCTGTAAACGGGAAACCGTTGGATTGTAATTCTTTATTGAAAAATCTCAATAGAGCGTCATTTACAAATTTTATGGCGAACAGAACTGTAGCTCATATAACTTGCATGAGCTGTTAGCTCATTTCTATTATTCTCTGTGTGTGTGTGTATTATTAATGAAACACTTGGGGGGGTTAATATCTCTGCTTTTGCTATAAAAAAATTGATTTAAGTGTAGAAAACTTTAGCAACACAATGTTTCTATAAATTTTATAGTGGTCAAAATTTCTAGAAACTCGTATCATTTTGATAAAATTTAAGCATCCAATGTTTGGGAGAAAATGATATATATTTGTTATACATGAATATACTTTATAAAGACATCTAATGTAAATCTTATTTGGACAAAAAGATTAATGTTTTAAACAAATTAAATGCTTATAAACCCCTATGCATGCTTGCACTCACACATAGCGGGTTATATTTCCAATTCTAGCAGTAGAAGGAGGGAAACACATACTCAATTTCAAGTGAGTAAACAGAATTCCATACTCGATCTCATAGATACAATTGGAAAATGCATAATAAAAAGTGAACATGTTGAAAAAAAGAATTTTGATAGATCCACTACACAACACAACAATATGCATGTGAATAGAAACATAAATCATTTTGATTATATCGTAAAGTGTATTAGCAGTTGTGAACAACAGTTTAAATCACAATAAGTAGCACAAAAGAAAAAGGTTCAAAATTAGATGAGATGTTTGCATACCAAGGGTGCAAACTGATGTGGATATTTATGGATACAAAAAAGAAAAAGGTTCAAAATTAGATGAGATGTTTGCATACCAAGGGTGCAAACTGATGTGGATATCCATGGATACAATTTAGATCATAATGGATATAGATATGAATATGTAAAATTGAAAACCCATAAATGGTTAGATATGAATACAGATATATTCTTTCAAAACAAGATATAGATATGTATAAAAATATATGAAAAAAAACCCAAATATGGATATAGATGTTAGGATTACGAGAAAACTTATTTTTATATCCATCTCCTTCAAGTTAATTTATTTCTAAACCTGCTTATTTTCGTAGACAATAAAACCAAATACATCTAATACCATTTTTTCGTGTCCAAGTCTAATATAGTTATCTTATAATAGTACCAGATGTTGTACCTTCAACTTTCAATTATAATTTTCTTTTGCAGACTCAATCATTTGTAAGTTATAAGGTAATTTATAACTTAAATTGAGTATTTAAATTTTACATCTCTCGAATATCCATTATTTTTTTATATAAAACTTAGATAATCTAATATAAAAATTTTTAAAATAAGATTATAGATACAACCATGTTACCTTGGTTTATTACATTCAATGATTTATCTATTAACATTGGTGTTCCACTTGGGTCCATATCCGATCTTTATTCGTACCTATTTTTTCAATATCTCATCCATATTTCCTACTTTTATAATAAGAAAAGTTTCTTTTAAGATTTAACTGGATATAATTGCAAAATTTTCATACCAAACCATTTTCGCATATGTATTTCTATCCGACAGGAAGATAATTAAGTATTGTAAATCCCATTGTTTTTTCTCTCAATTTGAAATGCATTCGGTAAGAAGGGTGAGCTGGTGTAACTATTTAAAACCATACAATATGACCTACTCCAACTCTACGAGACGAAGACACAAGGCCTACTGGAGAGGAAGCAAGTTTGAAAAAAAGAGTGGAAACGACTACACAACCACATTAACGGAGGGGAAATTTTAAAGGAACACCCCAGAATAATGCATAAGGGCACACCCACTGCAACTTGGTTTTGTTAACAAGTTTGTTATTAAATTATTGAGACTATTTTATCCTCTTCTCATTCTCTCTTTATAAGAGCACACCCTCTTTTCTCTCGAACTCAAAATCCCCTCGCATGAAATCTTCATCTTTGTCCAATGCGGTTCTTCGTCCAACAGATGTGCATGAAAGCTTCCCCATCTCAAATGTAAGACACCAAGATATCTTCTTCCTTCCATTCCCTTCCATACTTGTGTATTTGGAGTTTAATTTCGCACTACTTAGAAAATTGAGTAATATAAGTTCGTGATAGAGGTTTAAAAAAACTCTAAGGCGGAATGGGTAAAATGAACGTAGAAATCATCTTGTATGATGCTATACAACCATGACAACGGTTTAAGATTGTGAATTTTAAAAGTATAGTAATAGGTCGGTGTAACGAGGCCAAACTCTTAAATAACTATTTGGTGTAATTTTGTCGAGTGGATAATTCGAAGTCCTGCTATATTTTACTGACGATACACAAGCGCAAGATAGATTGAGTTTTTATTTAATTTCTTTCCATTTTATGACATTATTTTACAAGATAGAGATAAAGATGATGGCCGTAGATGTAGTGGTTGGTCGTTGAAAAGAGGTTAGACTCTTAAATAACTATCAAGCTAAATTCTGTTGGACGACTAATTAAAGTTTCACCGATTAACACTGTCACATTGATAAAATGTTTTCTTTCACCACTCTATTATATTATGCTATTGGGGAAGAAAATAAATATTTGTTGAAGTTTAATTTTTTTTTTTTTTTGTGCTAGTCAAACTCACACACATATATTTATTGTAATATTACTCAAATTGAGTCTCCACCCGGAGTCGAACACAGAACCTCTCGGAAATTGGAGAACGGTGATGCTACTTGAATCAAGGCTCATTGGCATTTGTTGAAGTTTAATGAGAGATTTGATTGCAATTGTGGTCCTTAATAGTTAGGGTATGTTTGGGATGAACGTTTAGTTTTGTTTATATACACAAACTATTTTAGTCATGATATTGTTCATCATTTTATTTTAGATGGAGAGAGACTTGCAAGGAAAAGGAAGTTCCCAAAGGAGAAGATTTCACAAGGAAGTCGATTCACCTTGAAGTGAGAGGGAATATCTAGAATGCAAAGGCTCAATGGAGCATCGATAGGTGACTCGCAAGCACTAAGCTTTGCGTGTAACACTCCGAATTATACCCCAAAAGTTTTAGTGATGTATTCCATTTATGGATAAGTCATTACCGGTGGATATCCTAAGTGCAGTATATGGGGCCTTTAAGAACAAAAAAACACACAATCAGAGTGCACAATATGAACAAATTTTATTGCTACAATATAAATATTACATTCATCATCCAAAATTCTTAAGATGGTTACATATAGATGAATACAAGGAATATTGCCTACAATAGATTTTTATTCCAACAAAAGAAGGGCCACTCGTTGAACAAGGGAATACAAGTTAAAATTAATAAAATCTATTACAAGTTCTGATACGTGAGCGTGTTGAGGTAAAGCAGGGGTCAGACCCAGTAAGAAATATAATCATACACGTGACATAAATAATATTAAAAGGAATTATATAAAAAAATATAACATATGTTTAAACTAAGAGTGTTTGCACATGGAGTGTGACCGGATGGTCTTAAAGATATGTTATAACAAATAAATTCGTAATACCTATGCAAAACAGGATACAGTTGTAATATATAACGAGATATAAAATAGCATCTAATCAAAATTAATGATTGTAATGCTAAGTCCTAGGATGGTCCACATGTCTCCTAAATACTCAGAGAAGCAGAGGAAGTCCTTGTTAAATATAACGTGTTAAAATCATTCTCGTGGAGTATTCAACTCCATATGGTATTAACTTAACGCTTGATGGAACTGACTGTTGGATAGATCACATGTATTCTATAAGTATACCTTACATATCCGGTATCATGGCCATAGATACTGGTCTCCTTTGAACCAGCCGCACCGATAAGTGCTAGTTCATACCTGGGATCACGACCATAGATGCTAGTCTCTCTTGAACTAGCACACTGCTAAGTGCTAATTTTATCCCATGCATACCCGAAATCATGACCATACATGCTAGTTTCCCTTAGACCAGTTGCACTATTAAGTACTAATTTTATCAAGAAATCGAAATTGGCAATACGGGGCCGATGCAATTTCTCAACCTAACTTCCATAATACGTATTTCATTCCACCATTTCATTCTCCTGTACACCATTATTTTATTAATATATTTGTTCATAAATCAAGTCACGTTAAATTACAAGCAGTATCATGTAGAGTAGTATCGCGGTAATATATTATATAAGTCGAGTCACTTCCGAAAAATGGAATATTACAAATAAGTCAAGATCAAGTAAATATCTAGGCAGAGTAAGAGGTGTACCAGTGATAAGATGAATATGCATAATACGAGTCAGGTAGTTCTCAGGTGAGTAAAATATTGTGACATCATAAAAACAAATTAATTTATAGTATAGTGAGTAGTTAAGTAAAGTGTAAAAGTTCTCACCAAATCTGAGAGGTTAATAATTATCAAGTTAGTCATCAATTAGGTAAGACAATTAAATTACAAAATAATAAATTATACAATTATATAATAAATTTGACCTCCAGCTAATTTTTAAAAGGATGAGTTTAGTGAGTCTCCTATGAGGGTTGGTGAGGAGAATAGAGTTGCAATGAAGAGATCTATTGAGGTAGAATTGTTGGTGGATGTGAATCAAGTCGGTAAAGATAAGGCGAGTTAGCAGATGTGATAAAGATTAGTTGGGTTAGCAGAGTTGAGTAGGCCTAACAGAGTTGGAAGAGACTAGTGGTATTGGTGTGGATGAGCAATATTAGCGGGACTAGTAGTCTTCAAGAGGATTGATGTGATAATTTAACTGCAAGCGTACAGTGTCAGTTGTAGCGCTATACATGTCATTCCACAGAGATCTCATGTGTTTTGTGATTCTTATTATTTCTTTAGTTCTAGTGAATTAACAAAGAATTCTAAGTTGGAAGGATGAGTTTTAAATTCTAATGATTAGCCTAGAATTTCGAATCCATTAGAATAATAGCCTAACAATAAATTATCTCTTTCTTCATATCTTTTTAATTATGCACAGTTAAGTAACATATTAAAAAGGTGATTTTTTAATTTAATTTTAATTAAGTGCTCCTAAGTATGACCTATCAAGTGATGTGCAAGTATAGACCATCAAAGATAACACTTTTCTTAAAAACAAATCATATCAAGTAGAAAATCTTATAAACAAAAGTAAAAAAATAAACTTCAAACCCTAATCTAAGTATAGGCTATCAAAAGACCGAACTTAAGTATAACCTATCAAAGAAATTAGATTTACGAGTTTATCCAATTCAATTTATTTATAGGAAAATTTTTATTGATAATTCTAAAAATAAACAAAGAATAAGAATTCCAAACTTCATCTAAGTATAAATTATCAAAATATTAATTAAGTATAATCTATCAAAGAATTATGATTTGTGAACTCTATCTTTTATTTATTTATAGAAAAATCATAACTTTATTTCTTTTTAGAAAGAAGATGAGATAAACCTATATTAGATCTATTAAACTAACTTCATCTACATCCTAGGGCTAAAAAAAATTAGTTACACATAATTCCAGTAAGCAAAATCCTATTTTTATTCATGAATGCAATTAAATCTAATCTAGAAAGCAATAAAACGTAAACTAGAAAGCAATTAAGTCTATCTAGAAAGCAAATAAAGATCTCAAAACAATGGCTTATCTCTGGAGCACGGTGTTGTGGCCGCCACCCCTTCAGAAAAATCCTAATTTTATTAATTTACAACGAGTACAAAACTTACTGGATTCCCTAGAATACAAAGATATGACCAATATATAGGCTTCAGAACTTCAAATCCAATTCTAATACAATTGTGAAACTAAAAAATTACAACGAAGCCATGCGAGAAAATTCGGATAGTGGGGCCTACTTTGGACCTCTAAGTAGCGGAAATACCGTTAATTAGCGGTAAAATGAATTAATTAATTTCTAATTTTTCTTCGCCTCGAGTATTTTTCTCCTTTTGAGTTTATTTTGATGATTGTATTGCACTTTGACTCTCTGCAGCATCGTAGTCTCGTAGTTTTCCACTTTAGAAACTTTTCGTATTTTGATTTCCTACTCCAACTCTGATTTAATACCATCTCCTTGTATGAATAAAATTCCTAAAAAACACACTAAAAATACCCGAGTAGTATTATTTCTATACAAAAATAGGTAGTATGAAGGCTATAAATATGCAATATATAGCACTCATCACACCCCCACACCTATCTTTTGCTAGTTCTCGAGTAAAACCTAAACCTGAAAAGAAAATAAAAAATCTTAACTCACTTTCGCAGGAATCGCGATTGCATTTAGCACGTGCAATAAGTTTTTAAACCCCTAAGTTACCCTAGTGGACGAGTTGTGTCTCGTGAGGGTTTGCAGTGAATATACCCACAAAATTCATGAAAAAATAAATTAAGGAATAAAGAAAAGAAAAATAAGGATAACCAAAAATTAAGAAAAATAGAAATTTTATACAAAAGAAAGAAAAATATTTTTTTAATAATATTTTTATCAATTAATCTCACTAATATACAATCTCATGAACGCATTTAGATTATCAATTTTCCAATCGAGCATCATATCAGATACACTTATCATTTTAATAAAAAATTTAAATCCTATCTTTCAATACCCACTAACAGATAATCCATTGACTCCTATACAACTACGTACATGTGTGATAGTCTATTTCGGTCTTGGACTCCAACTCTAACTCATGATTCATCTCCTCTCTCATAACAATTTTTTTCTTTTTTTTTTTCTTTTTTTTGTTTTTTATCTTTTTTTTTTCCTTTTTTAAGAATATTTCACCTTTCATTCCAATATTCACGCCTGTTTAGAAGCAAAATACCCGATTACTCGGTTCATCCTCTTTTATTTTTTTAGAATATTTCACTTTTCATGAGAATATTCATGCTTACTTAGGCGCAAAGTATCCGATTACTCGGATCATACTCTTTTTTTTCACTCTTGAGGTTATTGTCTTAATACCAGGTGCACCCCATTATTTTATCACTCTCGAGCCTATTGCCTTAATACCAGACTCACTCCATTATTTTATTCTCAGTTTTTTTTTCTTTGTTTAGAGAAAGAAGACTTACTCAATCACTATCATCTTTGTCCTTAACCTAATAAACTATTGTGAAGTGAAAAATAGATGTATTTTTGCCTCAAAACTACTATTAGCGGTATTTATTTTTCAAATTTTAATTTTTTTCATAAAATTCAAAGTGTATCGTCCAATCTACTCTCCTATCCAATTTCAAATCTAAATTTTTTCCTTTATATGTAATTAGATTGATTTATTGATGAAAATATATAAATTTGTTGTTAAAATTTTTTTATTATTATTTTTTCAGGTTTTTTTACTGTTTTTTCTGTTTTTTTAAATTAGTTACCCTAAAAACTACCCAAAGTGCAGAATAAAGATACCCAAAAATCTAAAAATAAAAAAATAAAAATTCTAAAAATAAAAATAATATCCTAAAAATCCTAAAAAATAAAAATCTCCTAATCCACTCCCCCACACCTAATCTTGTGTATGCCCTCATACACAAACCAAGGATGGTAAAATAAAAAAGAAAACTATTATACGAATATTATACACTTATTAGAAAATTCAAACGGTTACGACCTCTTGATCGCTTTCCACTTTCATAATGTATCCTTTTACGTTTTGATATGGATGAACTTAGCCTTTTTGTTAGTTTTGCATTTAATCTCTCCATTTTATTTTTAATTTTTCTTAATTTATTTCTACCCTTCTTTCTTTTATTCAATAGTAAAATTTTGAGGTTGGAAAGCGTACCTTTACCATCGTTCATATTCCATCCACGAGCATCTTTCATATTAGTAAGTATTTTTGTTTTATCAACTTGTGAAATAACATACTCACTTTGGTGTTGTGGAATCATAAGCTCGATTTTGGAAGGCTCTTTCAAATCATCGGGTACCATGACCTCTTCTTTTTGAGCTTCTTTCCATTCTTCTAATGTTCTGGGCTCGTCATGCAAATTTTGTTCAAACCTATCATCAAAATTCTAAAAAAAAAATGTCATACTAGTGGACTTATTGTTAGTGAAATTATTATGAAGGGATAAAAATTCTTTTTCATAAATTTCTTTACAATTTTCATCAAAAGAATCAAATGATAATGTGCCACTAGCAAGCTCACCATGATGTAAATCATCAAGCAAAATATTTTTTTATCGCTGGTTTCTTCATAATTATTGTCACAATGGTCTAAAATAGGTTGATCACAATGTTGAATTATAAACTCATCATGCACAAAATTATTTAACTCATTTTGAATCACATCTACTTCAAAAGATTTCTTAAGTAGTTGCTCGTTGGAGTAAGATATGTTCGATGGTTGATCTCCAAAAAGTTTAGTTTGAGAAATTGCTTTGAGAAGATCTTCCATACAAGATTCAATTTGAGAGGATGATTTTTGAGATGATGATTTTAGCAAAACTTTTATATCTTCCTCTATTCTATGTCTTCGTTCCTTAGACTCATAATCGTAGTTTTCCTTATTTTCCTCAAATGATTGCATCTCGAGATCATGAGTGAAATTTGATGGTGAATATGATAGATCTGTGTATATATTTGATGACAGATATAAAGTGGTTGTAAGTAAATTCTCATGACATGCATACCTTATTTCTAATCTTTTTAATCTTTCATCTAGCATGTTCAATTGAATATCTTGTTCATGATGAATGTAGAACATGAAGTTAATAGCACATAAAGAAAGGATCAGATGGAGGACTCTCTTGATACGACTCTTAATTATATGCAAAATTAGAATTATTCATCCATTCATAATTGTAATTTTGTGTATAAGAAGCGCTCGTAGGTTCTTTATATGTATTGTGAATTTGATTATGACCTAGTCCTAACAAACTTCCTATCCATGGACACTGATAATAATCATGATATGGATCACGACAATGATAACAACCAGTTTGTTTTTTAAATATTTTTATTTTTTTTATTTTTTATTTTTTGAAAAACGTGGAGAGGGAGAGAGATGGAAAAGAAATAAAAAAGATTGATTGTTTTTTATTTTTTTTTAGAACCAGGGAACCAAAATACAGAACTGGTGAAAAAGTAGACTCAGAGTATACCTGATAGGCCGCTAATTGGCGGGTTTAGCCACCAAATAGCAGCTAAATTAGAGAGCTTGACTCTCTAATTTTTGCTGCTTAGTCCAGAGGCTCTTTTGATCCCATTTGTCTTCCTATTTCTGCAATTTCTATTCCCTGCATACTCAACACACACTGTTAACCCGTAAAACTTTAGAAAAAGCAAGGAAAATACCGTCGATCCCCGACAATGGTGCCAAAAACTTGATGTGATAATTTAACTGCAAGCGTACAGTATCCGTTGTAGCGCTATATAGATCGTCCCACAGAGATCTCAGGTGTTTTTTTATTTTTACTATTTCTTTAGTTTTAGTGGGTTAACAAAGAATTCTAAGTTAGAAATATGAGTTTTAAGTTCTAAAGATTAGCCTAGGATTTCGAATCTATTAGAATAATAGCCTAACAATAAATTATCTCTTTCTTCCTATCTTTTTAATTATACACGGTTAAGTAACATATTAAAAAGGTGATCTTTTTAATTTGATTTTAATTTAGTGCTCCTAAGTATGACCTATCAAGTGATGTGCAAGAATAGACCATCAAAGATAACACTTTTCTTAAAAACAAATCATATCAAGTAGAAAATCTTATAAACAAAAGTAAAGAAATAAATTTCAAACCCTAATCTAAGTATAGGCTATCAAAAAACCGAACTTAAGTATAACCTATCAAAGAAATTAGATTTACAAGTTTATCCAATTCAATTTATTTATAGGAAAATCTTTATTGATAATTCTAAAATAAACAAAGAATAAGAATTCCAAACTTCATCTAAGTATAGATTATCAAAATATTAATTAAGCATAATCTATCAAAGAATTATGATTTGTGAACTCTATCTTTTATTTATTTATAGAAAAATCATAACTTTATTTCTTTTTAAAATGAAAATGAGATAAATCCATATAAGATCTATTAAACTAACTTCATCTACATCCTAGGGTTAAAGAAAATTAGCTACACATAATTCTAGTAAGCAAAATTCTATTTTTATTCATGAACGCAATTAAATCTAATCTAGAAAGCAATAAAACCTAAACTAGAAAGCAATTAACTCTATCTTGAAAGCAAATAAAGATCTCAAAACAATGGTTTACATCTAGAGCACGGTGTTGTGACCGCTACCTTTTTACCAAAACCCTAATTTTATTAATTTAAAACGAGTACAAAACTTACTGGATTCCCTTGAATACAAGGATATGACCAATATATAGGCTTCGGAACTTCAAACCCAATTCTAATACAATTGTGAAACTAAAAAATTACAACGAAGCCATTCGAGAAAATTCGAATAGTGGGGCCCACTTTGGACCTCTAATTAGCGGCAAATACCTCGAATTAGCAGTAAAATGAATTAATTAATTTTTAATTTTTTTTTCCCTTTAGTATTTTCTCCTTTTGATTTTATTTTGATGATTGTATTGCACATTGACTCTCTGCAGCATCGTAGTCTCGTAGTCTTTTCCAGTTTAGAAATTTTTCGGACTTTGATTTCCTACTCTAACTCTGATTTCATGTCATCTTCTTTTACGAATAAAATTCCTAAAAAACACACTAAAAATACCCGAGTAATATTATTTATACACAAAAATAGGTAATATGAAGGCTATTAATATGCAATATATGGCACTCATCAAGGATCAACAATATTGGTGGGGTTAGTTGTGTTGGGTGGGGTAGGTTATCATAGTGAAGTTGGCAAAGATGATTAGTGTAGGCGGAGTTTGTTTGATAAGGTAAAAATCAAATAATAAAAATAATATGAAAATTATACAAATATAATAGAGGTAAAGTTCGTAGATAGGGCTGTGATTGGGTGAATATTGTGAGGGGTAATTGCGAGCCACAGTGAGTCTTACTAACTCCATTGTTGTTAAGTCATCTGACAACTACTAAGACTTTAAATAAATTTTATCTTTTTATGTAATTAGAATTAGGGAAAAAAATGAGTGGTAGTTGTAAATGACTGAGTTCTCTTTCTAATAAGCCTAAGATGGATTTCATTGGTTTTTGGGATCAAAAGATGAGTTTATTGTTCATGACATAAGAATTTTGTTACTGTGCAGCAACTCCAATTTCAAACTAAGATCTGATTAGGATATAGTGATAATTAGAAGGTGAGTTAGTTGTAGAATTTTTATATCATTAAATCTTCTTTCCAAAGAATTAAATAAGCTAAATCGGAGTTGCAGATAATTAGTTATGAGTGTTTTAGTGCAACTATACCATATCCTAAATTAGTATCCTAGTTCCAACAGAATTAAGCAGTGTTTGGCGGGGCTAAGTGTTTAGCGGAACTAATTGTCCAATAGAGATTAGTATTTGATGGAGCTAAAGGTCTGGTGGAGCTAACTTTCTAGCAGAGCTAAGTGTCCAACGAAGTTAAGTGTCTGGTGGAGCTAAGTTCTGCGTGCAAGATCCACTTTGATGGGTGATTTTAGTGTGTCGATAAAGACAACTACATAAAAATTAAAAGAAATTGAATTCTATTTCCTATGAGACCAAAATTAATTCATTTGGATTTCTAAATCAAAAGTTATGATAAAGAAACCGAAGATACGTCCAGATGACAGTAGATCTGCATTTGCACAAGCACTGATTTTGACTAAATTTTGAAGGGGCTAGAGGAAGATTTAAGAGGCAAGTAATAAATGAAATTGTAGAGAATTAAAGTATCTTTCCAGTGAGGCCAAAATAAACTTATCGGAGTTCTATAACAAAAGTTATGATCGAAATACTGCAAGGGTATGCAAGTGACAGAATAACAGCAATGTAACAAATTGATTTCTATTCAGATTTCAACTAAGTTAGAGTCAAAATTGTTGAGGGTGGTCATACGAAGGAAAGTCGTAGAGAATCGAGTTCCAATATAATTAGAAAAAAAATATTTGGAGTGGTGAGTCAAAAGTTATGTCCATTATATTGAGATCAACTGTGCCAACAGTTAGATCTCTTCATAGGGACAAATAACTCGAAAATTGGAAGACTCGAAAGTTGATTTTCTTGCTGGAGAAATTTAATGGAAGAGTTTTTTTTTAAATAAAAATCATATTTTTATATAATCACATTCTTTATATAGTTAAAGGTTTATATCTATTTAGAGAGAGAAATACAAGTGATTTCTTGCTAGAAAAAGAAAGAAGATATGTGATTTTTTGCCTTGAGTTCAAAGAGAAGTCTTGGCAACCATTTGGCTTTAGTTGGAGACTTGAGCTTGGGTTCTGCTGGAACTCTAGCAGAGAAAGAAGAAGAAGAAGAAGAGGAAGAAGAAGAGAGCAGAATAGTGAAGATGTTGAAAATGAGAGGAAGGAAACAGATGAGTATATTCGTACTCATAATATGGAGTTGAGAGGAGAGGAAATGGGGGTGTTATAGAGGAGTTATGGGAGGGCGTACTCTCCCAACAACTCTCTTACTATTTATAAGAGTGCCATCATGGCACAATTTGACTTAAACCTATTGAGTTAATCATTGAACAAAAATAAAAAATTAGAGGTGAAAGAAAAGTGGGTTTTAGAATAGTAGGGTTGTTACATTGTGAGTGATAACAGAGGCAAGCTAATAAATAGGATGAACACAAAAGAATAAGGGATCCCCAAATTAATTATCTCGAAGCTTTAATTTACTATGTTATTGACATAGAGTGGAAGGGGAATTTGAGTTTCTATGGAGAATTGTGGAAGAAAATAGAAATTCAGAAGATAAATAAGGGTCTGGATCTCACATCCAGGTGAATTACACGCCCACTCTCTCATGAATCATCGAGGAAAAAATTTAGAAGAACAATACATATGCTCGTAATTTTTCAATAATCATTTCTCTTTAGAAAAGTAAGATTTCCTAGTGCAGCAATATAAAAACAAATATTAGAAATTTTTTTAAAATCCTAACTAAATCTCTAATCTAATCTTATCCAAGAATTAAATTCCTAATTTATATAAACTTGATTGCTATTTATCTCTATTAATCCCTACTTGGAAATATTCCCTACTAGTGAATGGCGGTATGAAGAAAGTCAATCAAGTCAAATGAAGTTGGTTAATCTTTTCAAGATCTGACAAACTTAGAATAAGAAAATCGAACAAGTTGGTAACCAATTGTATGCTATCTAACATTCCCATGTTGGGAGTATTAATAGTTGGGGAAGGTCTGGAGAAAAATTGAAATTTGTTACTTCTGCAGAAAATAAAGAAGTTAGAATGGGAGCTCTAAAGCTAATGAAAAAACAATTTTCAACTAAGAATTCTTGCACTTCACAATGTATCTTTATAACAGATATATAAGAACTTTCACTCAGTACTATCTATGGTTAGATTTTCTCATAGTATTTAAGCGGTAAATGAGCAAGTGAGACTACAGGATTACTGAATCTAAAGTTCTCCATATGAATATGCCTATTAATTGCTTTTGACAAGCTCCGATCCTAAATTTTTGTATCTATGACAAGTTCAATGCTAGATTCAGTCTTAACTATAACATCATCAAAATTTTAGAAGTGGGCATGTCGGTATCTTGATTCTTCGAAATGTACTGGTATTCATAGTGCCAAAATTCTCCACATGCCGAACACTTGACGGAAGGAGACTAGTAAACAGTGCATAGAACACTGTTTAGCCTTAAAAAATTTAGTGAATAATTAAAAATAAGATGCGAAGTATATCATGTATGAAGACAGAGTTATAATTGATTTCAAGTTGGACGAAATTTATATTTGCTAATATACTAAAAAGAAACTTCTCCAGCAAACTTTAATTGAGCATAATTTTGTTCCTGTTTTAAGATCGAAAGAAGGTAATGAAAATATTGTATCAAATAAATCTCTCAATTTTTATAATCATTACGATCATGATAATCAAGAAAATGTGAGACTGCATAATATATATCACACTCAAACTTATTTGAAAAGTATCAATATTGATGTATTTACCATAGAATATAAATTCCATAAAAAATAATTCCAAAATTTTCAAAATACAAAGTTTAAAAAATACTAAAGAATTACAACATCTCGACTAAAGCTAGAATCGGATGTGAACTGGGCTTCAAACGAGCTCCATATCATCAAAATACGCTTAATGGGTTTGTTTTGCTCCTAGTGGATTGGGTCGGAAATTGTTAGATCTGACCTATTTGAATTTTATGATGTTGTGATTATTAATAAAGATAATAATGGATTATTATTGTTTAGATTATTGTTGCGATCATTACTGAAATCTGCTTGATTTTTTACCAATTTTTTCTCTCTCTTTTTTTGCCATTGATGTTTTTCTATTTTTTTTTCACTTTTTAAAAAAGCTTTTCACTAATTCTCTCTCCTCTTTTTATTCATAGAGTTTTTTCTCTTCTCTGATTTTTCTGAACTTTTTAAATCTAAAGCACAAAAAAAAAAAATAATAAAAGATGGATGAAGAAGATGATGGATTTGAGCTCTAACACTAGTATGACGCAGAACATAAAGGGAATTAGGGGGGTTGTGAATAATTGTAAAAAAAATAGAGATTTGGGAGATAATAAGGTTTTGGATATCACATTCAGGCAAATTACATACTCACTCTCTTAGGAATCGCTCAAGGGAAAATTTTAGAAGAACACAACACATACTTTACATTTCCCAATAATCATCTCTCTTTATAAATTAAAACTTTACAATCAATATATATAGTAAATGCTAGTGCAACAAGATAAAAGTAAATCTCTAATCCAAAATCTTATCCAATAACTAAATTTCTAATCTAGATAAACTAAATTTTACAATCAATACATATGTCAAGTCAACTTCTTTGATATGTTCAATATTACACCTTTATCAATAATGAGTTCATCTCCGCATTTGACATTGAAAACCATTATGATTCTAATTCTAATTGTCGCATATCATACTACCAAGGCCAGCTTAGTGAATGTTATTCTGATATTACCATGGTTAACATAGTAATGTTTCAACTTAAGTTACTAATGCCAACTTAGTACACACAGTCACACTTGAGATGAATAGAAACATGATTACAAAACTTCAAGTGGTTCCGACAAGTTTTCCAAAGTTCAAGGCAAATTGTTTTAATAACTTTCAAGGGGCCTTATAAGCATTAAAAAATAATAATGGAGATCATGAATATGCTCTATAGTCGAAGAAGAAGTCAAAGTGGAGATTAGAATTGAGCGAACACAAGTTGGTTGAAGCCTATACAAAAACATCAATTGTAAATCAAGATTTAGCTAATGCAGACACAACTAAAAAACTCTAAGCACATTTTGTTGCACAAGGATACATATAGATATAAGGGATTTATTTAGATAAGATGTTCGCACCTGTGGCTAGGTTAAAGTCAACACATATGTTAATATCTATTGTAGGAGAAGAAAAATTCAAAATTAAGAAAAACAAGGCCACATGGGGAAAACAGCCTTGCGCATGTGAGGCTAATAGCCTCGCGTACATGAGGCTAGCAGCCCCGCACAGATCTAATAGCCCTGTACGAGGCTAATACTCATGCAGGGATGACAGCCTCATGCACGCAGGGCTAATCCAGTTTCCAAAGAGGGTTTTGTTTGGATTTTTACTAGAATTCCAACCCAATCATATCCAATCACTCTGACTTAAAGATTTCAAATCCAAATACAAGTTTAGAGATTACGTTGAGTTGGGATTCCATCCTTATCTCTAAAGAAACCCCTAAAACTATAAATAGAGGCCAAGAATAGAGTTTTGGGGATCTTTAAGCAACCTTTTAGAGATCTTTGGAGACCTTAAAGTTGATTTTCTACGTGAAGGCATGCCAACCAGTAGGAAGAAACCATCGGTCAGAAGTCCTCTCCATCAAATCTCCATATTCAAGATCAATTCAAATATTAGATCGTCAATAGAGTACAAAGTCGACGCTCCATAGCCACGTTTAGAACCCACCCTTTTGTAAAAGAGAAAGACGTATTATAAGTCCTTTTGTTTATTTTCTTATTTCTTTTCAATATATTTTGGAAAATCTTTGTAATCTTTAAATCTATGGCAATGGAAGGAAGAGCGACTTTCACGAGAAACAAGCTAACGACCATAGTGGGAGAAGTTTTCTACACCGATAAAAAAATTGTAACCCAATCCGATGCTAAAAAAATTGGTAAGTCTATAGAGATATTGGTCGCAGAAGTCGATCAACAAAAATATAAGGAATACTTGTCCTCCAGATCGGTAAGTCCGGCCAAAACAGGGCTCCATCATTGCTTGGAAATCTCAAGTATGAATGCAAATGACAAGGGGAGTCCCATTGAACATGAGTTTCTAGGATCTTTGAGTTTGGAACAGGAAGGAGTCCAAGCAATAGATTTGAATGATGAGATGATTTCCGTTGAACAGAAACTTCCCAGATTTTCGAGTTTGGAAGAAAGAAGAAATCCAAATGATGAATTCGAATAACAAAGGGACTCTCATTGAACAGGAACCCTTTGGATCTTTGGATTCCAAAATTTTGGAAAAAGGAAAAATTTCTTTCTATTATGGCTGCACAAGACACCAAAGAGAAGCTAAGATCTGGCATAACCAGAACTAAGATTCGGAATCGAAACTGTCAAGCACGATGATGGGTGCTTAAAAATCTAGTACAAGATGAATTTGGTCTCAAGCGCTAGACTAATCAGCCCAGAGTGGCTTTACGTGAGGCTATTTCAAAACACTAGGCTAATTAGCCTAGCACAGCTCTGTGCGAGGCTATTTTTAAACATGAGGCTAATTAGCCTAGGTACAAAGGTTGTAATGGAAGGCAAATCAGCCTAGTGTAGAAAGTTCTAAATGGGAGGTTACTCAGACCTAGCATAGCTCTGCGCGAGGCTATTTCTAAATGCGAGGCTAATTAGCCTAGCGTACAAGGTTGTAATGCGAGGCTAATTAGCCTAGCGCAGAAAGTTCTCAACGCAAGGCTATTCAGCCCTGCATAAAAAATCCTGGACACAAAATTGAGCCTCAGCTCTGCAAAGCATGGACAAAGATTAGATCAGAATGCCGATTAAGGTACGGATTCCATTCTTCCGCACCTACAGACTTCCATAAACACAATAGAGGGTCTCACGGAGGCCATAATGAGAAAGAAACTTATTCTAGAAATATTGTTCACTGAACACTTCTAGATCAAGCAATCAATTTGAGAGAATTCCTCGCTAACAAGAGGATAATGACACAATCCCGTCCAATGTGCTGATGAGAGTAAATAATGCCCGCAATACTTACCAATTGCTATTGTGGTCCACCTAGACCCTCAGTTTCCAGTTGGATAACCGAACCAAAGAATAATACATCTAAAAGAAAGCATGTTCAAAGAAAAAGTATCATCACCAATAAAAAACCTCTATTTATGACTTCAAACATGGTGTATAAAGAAAAGAAACCACGAGACAATAAATACTCCTCTGATGTGGAAGCTCCGGTTAAGAATTTTAGCACCATGGGACTACAAGAGGTTGGTCGGGGGTTCAAACAAGGAAAGTGAAGGAGATAGTGATCATTCAGCCATTACAACACCTCAGTCATATGAGTCTTCTTGATTTGACGAAACAATGACCCATATGACAGGAAGCTCCAGTGAAATAAATCAAAGTTGGAAGCTCAAGAATGGTTAATTCAAGAACAACAAAAGGGTCTTGACAAGCTCCAGGTACTGCTTCTAAAACTAGTAGAAAATACACAAAAGAATGCAGAAGACAAGATAGAGAAATCCATTGATGGACCACCAAAGAATAATGGTGAGGAAACCAGTGTAAATTAAGAAAAAGAAGAGGATTTTAACTTTGTCATAGACCCACATGCAGAAAAGTTGCAAAATATGCAGGACTAGCTGGTAGCCCTAATGCATAGAAAGGACCTGTAAGAAATTGGAATTACTAGGTCATATTCGGTGGAGTGGGAATCAACTCCTTTTTTCAAAAAGTACAAGCCTCTAAAATTAGAATTTTTTGATTGAAAATGTTTTCCCAACCAACACCTATACTATTTCTTATCACAAATAGGTCATCTCATAGGTAATGGTCCTATAATGACCAAAATCTTTGCAAATACTTTGAGAGTGTCTGCATTTACATAGTTTATGCAGTTGCTCAAGAGACCATTAAATCATGGTCTGATGTGGAGAAAGAATTCCTACGTTACTTCTTCGAAGATGACATGGAGATCTCAATCCATTCTCTCCTTGCGAACAAACTAAAAAGAGGATGAGACTATACAAAAATTTGTAGAACGTTTTCAAGAGATGTCGCTGCCATGTCTCACAGGAAATGCTAATGCAAACCTACAAACACAATCTCTAAACCAACATACTCATTAGGATGGGAGCAGTAAAGTACAAAACTTGAAAAGATCTGATTAAGCAAGGAGAGAAGCGAAGAACATAATCCGACGTATCGATGAACACTGTGCTCAAAGGAGAATGTCCACAAATCGGCCACAATCACAATCATCCCATCCTAAGGAAAAAGAAGCAATGACTATAAGATCTGCTGCAAATCAAAAGACACAGAATAATCAAGATTCCTTTATATCACAATGGACATATGATTTCGAAGATGAATAAGCAATCACGTTCTTTCACCTAATGAATAAAAAATGGATGCTTATGTTACTCGAAAATAGGAAGTCAGAGGAACCTGGAAAAATAGATGATCCCAAGTATTGTTTCTACCATCTAAATATTGGGCACCCAACTAAGAATTTATATATTCTAAAAGAAAACATTTAGGCCCTCATTGATGCAAAGGTGATCCAATTGAAACCTGATCACCACAAAAAGTTTTCGCAAATGTAGCGACAATTACCAAGGGATCCTTGGAAATTCCGGCTGGCCAGATCCGATTCTTGCAGGAAAATTGGCACTAAAGAACTCCGATACATATAATTTGAAGCAAAAAAGACTCTCCCCGATTTCTACCAAAAAAGAAGTAATCATGAGGGTACACTCAGACTTGCTGAAAGACGAACAATGAAGTTGCTCAGCCAATTCAACAAAAACCAAGGGAAACACTCGATTGACGCTAGCGCAGCAGATATTGAACCCTTCAGGGTCCTTACTGAGCACGGGTAGCTGACACTGGCAAGCATACTCTCCAAGTATGCTCCAAACTACAGTTGTAACGAGTCATCCTCGTTCACTAGTAGCCGGATTGGGCCGAGGGCACCGAAGATGTTGACGGTGATAAGCATTCTGCTGCTTCTGGTTCTCTTTCTAGCTAAGAGAAATTTTTGTATAATGACTGGAAATTTGATAGTAAAATGATTGCCATAAATAAAAAATTCAAAAAAAGAAAAAAAGAGAAGAAAAAATAAATTATATAAATATATACATAATAATTTTGTTGCCCAATATCGCCAAGGCAAGGGGAAAAAAACTCAAAATTTCTCATTAATCCTATCATACCGGAGGTAAGAGTATGAAATGAACAACCCAAAGCTCAAGAAGCAAAGGAAAAAGAAAACGTTTGACATTTAAGCCCAAATAAAAGTCTCGACAATGCATCATACTGAGGTAAAAAGCATGAACCGCCAATACTGTCAAAGCAAAGGAAAGAAAGTAAAATTCTCACCAACCCTATCATATTGGGGGTAAGACTATGAAATCAACTATGCAATGCTATTAAAGCAAAGGGAAGAAAACAAATTTCTCGACAATGCATCATGCTGAGATAAAAAGTATGAACCACTCAATACCACTAAAGTAATGGGAAGAGAGTAAAATTCTCATCAACCCTATCATACTGGGAGTAAGAGTATGAAATCAATAACCTAAAGTCAAAAAGCTAAGGAAAGAGAGAACATTTGATATCTAAGTCTAAATAAAATTCTCGACAGCCTATCATGCTGAGGTAAAATGTATGAACTGTCCAATACTATTAAAGCAAAAGGAAAAGAATAAGTTTCTCGACAACTCATCATGCTAAGGTAAAAAATATGAACTATACAATGCTACTAAAGTAACAGGAAGGAAAGATCAAAATCCTTGACAATCCATCATGCTAAGGTAAAAAGTATGAACCGTCCAATACTGGTAATTAATGGAAAGAGAGTAAAATTCTTACCAACCCTATCATACTGAGGTAAGAGTATGAAATTAATAGCCCAAATTTGAAAAGCTAAGGGAAGAAGGAACGTTTGACATCTAAGCCCAAATAAAACCCTTAACAACTCATCATACTGAGGGAAATAATATGGCTAGCCCAATACAAATGGTGATTGGTAAAGATATACCAAATCCATTTATAGCTAGGGATTTGCTAAAAATTTCGTAAACCTGTCATATTAAATTCTTACCTTAACAATGATATTTGAACCATCTCACCCATATCACCTCATAAAGACGCTTGCCACAAAGCTATCATGTTAAGCTCTTATATCTGATAGCGAGATTTGAACTATCTCACCCATATCATCTCATAAAGATACTTGTCACAAGCCTATCATGTTATGCTCTTACCTCTGACAGTGAGATTTGAACAATCTCACATATCTCACAAATCTTCCCATACATACTTCAATAAATAATCATTTTCGTGATCATGACCCGATTACTGACTTTGTCTATTATCCAAGTGAGTCAACCCAAGATTCTAACCCGATCACAAGCTCTGTTTGTTTTCCAGATGAGTCAACCCATAATCCTAAACTAATCATTGATTATGTCAGTTATCCAGGAGAATCACCCCATAGGCATGTTAGTCATACCTCCGTCTGTGGTTTTCTGATCCTAATCTGATCATCGATTCTGTCTGTTATCCAGATAAATCACCCTATAAGCATGTCAGTCATACCTCTGTCTATGATTTTCATGATCCTAAGTCGATCATCAATTCTGTCTGTTATCCAACCGAGTTACCTCAAATCTCAAATCGACTCTGTCTGTTATATAGGCGAGTCACCCCCAAATCTCAAAGCGACTTTGTTTGTTATCCAAGCGAGTTTGACTATTATCCAAACAAGTCACCCTCAAATTTCAAATCGATTCTATCTGCTATCCAGACAAATCACTTTGGCTCTGTCTGCTTTCTAGGCAAGTCGCTCTCACAACAAACTCCAAAATAAAAAGTTGTTATGGTCACACCATACTCATAACAAGTTCCATCTTCCACAACTTTACTCTCCAAAAATTCACAAGTCTACAATTTATATTTTTACCTCGATTCTGTTTGTTATTTAGGCAAATCATCTAAAAAAAAATGGCAATGGATGTGACACAACCTTTGTAGACTCCATATACAATAGGTCTCTTCTTTAAAGAAGTCAACCCCGAGCCCCCAGAACATTCATTACAAGGACACAAGCACATCGCACGGGAATTTTCAAAGCATGACAATATAATTGAAGCTAATTGAAATATTTATTTTGATTCATGAGACAAAAAGAAGGAGAGTCAGGAATCAGCACAAACAGCCTTATTCTTCACCAAAGACATAAAAGAAAGAAGAGGAGATGAAATAAAGAACGGTTCAAGGATTGCCCAATGCCTGTAAGCTCGCCTCTTCTTTTTCAAGGGCCTCCCGATGAGTTTCCTTTACTGATAACAACACTTGACCACGTAACTCATCTTCATTGATGACCAGCTGCTGCGTAGCCTGAGCTCTGGTCTCCTTGATTGCCTTGCTCCGCATGCTAACCTTTTGTTGAAGCTAGCCATGGCGTAGAACAAGTTCATCCTGCCTCTTCAAAACCTCATCCTGCTTTGCTTGGGTGACCTCTAGTGTGGCTTGAGCCTTGGCAATAGCCTTGCGAAACTGACTGACCTCGCATACAAAAGAAACATGTGTGATGAAACTTCGGAGATCTGAAGTCCAAAATATTTCAAAACTCATTAGAAATCAGCAAATGAGATTTTACAAACTTTGAAGGGATTTTGTAGAAGGAGAAAAATTCAAAATCAAGAAAAACAAGGCCACACGGGGCAAAACATGCTCACACACGCGAGACTAATAGCCTCGTGTATGCGAGGCTAGCAGTCCCGTGTGGGGCTAATAGCCCCGCATGAGGCTAATAGGATGACAGCCTCGCGCATATGAGACTAATTCAGTTTTTAAAGAGAGTTTCCTTTGGATTTTTATTAGAATTCCAACTCCAATCATATCCAACCACTCTAAATTAAGGATTTTAAATTCAAATATATGTTCAGAGATTTAGTTGAGCTGAGATTCCATTCTTATCTCTAACGAAACTTCTAAAACTATAAATAGGAGCCAAGAGGAGAGTTTTGAGATCTTTGGGCAATCTTTTAGAGATCTTTGGAGAACTTTAAGTTGATTTTCTATACAAAGGCACGCCGACCAGTAGCAAGAAGCTCTCTCCAACAAATCTCCATATTCAAGACCGATTCAAGTATTAGATTGTCAACGGAGTACGAGGTCGATTCTCCATAGCCACGTTTAGAATCCACCCGTTTTAAAAGCGAAAGACGTGTTATAAGTCCTCTCATTTGTTTTCTTGTTTCTTTTTATTGTATTTTGGAGAAATTTTGTAAGCTTTAAATCCATGGTAATGGAAGGAATTGCGACTTTCACGGGAAACATCTATTTCTTGCACTCTTAACCTAAACTATATCAAATGATGTGAAAAGTGTATTTCTAAATGAGTATTTAAAAGAGGAAGTTTATGTTGCACAATCTATGGGATTTTAGAGACCTCACTATCTTGATTATGTGTTGAAACTAAATAAATCACTATATATGTCGAAACAAGTCCCAGGAGCTTGGTACAATTGATTGACAATATTTTTGTTACTCATTCTTAGATTTTCTAGAGGTAGTTTCGACAAAACTTTGTTTTTTGAAAAGAATTGATTCTGAATTACTTGTAATGTGAATTTATGTGAATGATATTGTTTTTCGATATTCAAATAAAGAATTGGGTAAGAAGTTTTCTGATCTAATGAGTTCTTAGTTTGAAATGAGTTGGGTGAGTTAAAAAATTTTCTAGAACTGAAGATAATTTAGATGTCTCACAAGTTTTTTATGTAATAAATAAAATATGCTATAGAATATCATTAAAAATGTGCCCTAAATGGTGCTAAACATGCTAAGACATTCATGAGTACTACTTTAAGACTCACTGGAGATGATGCTGGAATATCTGTTGACCACAAATTGTATAGTAACATGATTGATAGTCTATTATACATAATTGCAAGTGGACGTGACATCTCATTTATTATAGATGTGTATGCACAATTTCAAACTAATCCTAAAGTGTCTCATTTGAATGATGTTAAACGTATCATTAAATATATCGGTGGCACCTGCCAATATAGTAAATGGTATTCTTTCGACTCCAACACAAGTATTAAAGCTTTTCCGATGCTGATTGAGTAGGATACATAGATGACAGAAACAACATATTAAGCGGATATTTCTATTTAGAAAGTAATCTGGTAGCGTGACATAGTAAGAAACAAAATGCAAAATCATTATCGACAGCTGATGCAGAGTATATCACAGTAGGTACATGTTGTACACAACTGCTTTGAATGAAATAAATATTGAGTGATTACGGTATTAAATAAAGTGTGATGTCCTTATATTGTGAAATACGAGTGCAATAAATATATTAAAAAATTCTATTCAACACTTTAGAACAAAACACATTGACATACGCCATTATTTTATACAAGAGCTAGCTAAAAGGATATTGTTGCCCTTGAATATTTTCCAACTGAAACTCATCTGGCTGACATTTTCGCAAAACCTCTAGACACTGAAAGATATATTCATCTTAGGAGAACTACAGGGTTTGCATAGTTAAGTAATCACATAGGACCATACAACTTAGAATATAGATTTCATTTATATTCTTTTCCTATGGTTATAAGTATGACACCCTAATGTTTTATTGTCTTCTTATGTTGATAGTGACTTATTATGTTATGGTCATATTATTGTTAGCCTAATACATATATAGACAATTTCCATACTAGACATGAAGAGTAAAGTAGTTTAGAATATTGCATATTTTCAATTTCAAATATGATCATATTTATTACTCCAATGTAATAAAAAGTTCAAAGAGAATGTTAGTTCTTAGTGGTGAGAATAGAATACCAATAGAGTACGTAATGTTTTATAAAATTCATATTTTATTTACTTCTCATAAGAGTGAAAATCACCATTACAAAAAATAGGAGGTATAAACTCATCGAAGATGACACAAAGAACTAAAAAGAAGAATATATGAAGGTATAAGTTCTTCGAAAATGAGAATTGTTAACGAGGACCTTTTTTAAGAGAGAAGGTTTTTTTAAAAGTGATTATCATATTCTGAAACCTGATATATATCGCTGACAATTTTGTGAAACATGATATATGTCCCTATATTTGTTTGTCTCACTTTATTTTGAAACTTCTAGCATATGAGACTGAGTATAATTTAGAGTTTTAATATATACCTTTAATGTGATTTCTTGAGGTTTGATGACTATATATTAACTTTGTGTGACTTCATTGTATATTCAAATGTGTGTATCTATGTTACTATGTGCTTGTGAATTTCTGACAAAAAGAGAGAATAGTATATATTGAGATATATTTTGTTTTAAGTGGGAAGGTTATATATAGGGAGAGCATGTTAATGTCTTGTTGTGCTTATACTATATATGTAATCATGTCAAAACTCATGAAGATCTGGTCCAAGTAGTTGAGTATAAACCAAACTCAAAGTTGTTAAAGATCAATATGACGAGTATGATGAATATACATATTTGACAAAATTATGTAAGAATATAAGAAAGATGTCACTACAAAAGTATACAGTTCAGAACAATTTTCATAACAACACTAAGATCAGCTAAAATGGAGTTGAATGTAAAAGTTATGATCGTTAAAAGTTGGAAAGAAACAACATCGAGAATTGATTAAGATTGTGTAGCAATATTAATTTCAAGCTACATTTTGAAGGTGATGCAGAAAAAATTAGAAAAATATGTGTACGAAGAAGTTATAGAGTTTTGGGTCCTCTTTTTAAGACACCAGACCACCCAAATCAGACATTGGATAAAAATTATCATCATTTAATTGAAATGCTTACGGGGCAACCAAAGGACTATCGACAGTGCCTTTGACAACCATCATTGAGACACCATAGTTTACAACTGTTGAAGGGGCTATTGAAGTAGCATTGGATAGTTGAAGGGGGCTATTGTGTAAGGTCTTTTCGTCAATTTTCTTATGGAATTTAATGTGGAAAATAATTTCTTTTGGATTCTTAGATTAACTTTGATGGACATGATTAGAAAAGAGTTTGAGAATTTGAGGTAAAGAAAAAGAGTGAAAAGAGAACTTCTCAAGAACTTGGTTGGTCGAACCACGTGGACATACATCGAACTTGGTCGGCTGAACTACATAATTCTTCTTCATGTTCTTGCTATGTTTACTGATGTTTCTATCTCATTTGCTTGATATGGTGGTATTGTGGTATTTTGAGGTCTGATTGAAGTTTCAATTTCCAACAACAGTCTGGGTATCCTATCCCTCCTACCCTATTTGAAATTCTTATATATTGATCCAGTTGTTGCCGAATCATTCTCTTACACTCAAGCAAACAAGTATTGTCACTGGTGGGATGCAATGTGAGAAGAATGTGTATTTCATTGTAATGAAACATGTTCTCTTTTTTTTTTGCTTAGAAACATGAATATTGTTAGATGCCAATGGGTATTCAAGGTGAAGCACAAAGTTGATGGCACCATCCAATTGTTGAAGGAGAAAATTTCAAAGAAGAGGATAAATCAATAGTTTCACGGCTAGTCAAATGCGAGGCTATTTTATAGCCTCGCGTTAGCCAAAAGCGTATCTTTGTATCGGACTAAAAGGTGAACCTTAATTGTTAGTTTTGCATCCAGTGCTGTTAACTCTGTGTGAGCAGATTCTCAGAGTATATAATTGGTTCTGATTGAGATTTGGGATCATCCAATATCGAATTGGGTTCAACCAGAATATAAACTCAAGAGATTTAAGTCAAAATCAAATATTTGATTAGAATACTTGATGAATACAAAGATCTTTCATCCCTATCTCTAAGGAAACTCTGATAACTAACTAAAGTCTATAAATAGCATTCATGAGGAGACTTTGGAGGATCTTTTTGGGCATATCAGGTTTTACGCAAAATTCTTGAAGCCTTTGGATCGGCATAGAGAAAGCTAGGGCCGGCCTTCTTCTTCTTCAAGAAATAGAAGTTCTTCACGTCAGATCGTCAACATGTTCTACTAGTTAGACCCCATCGCCATATTAAAATCCACTTTTTATTGTAAAAGAGAGTGATAATATATAAATCCTCTCATTTACTTTTTTTTTGCTCTTCTTTCATTGTAACTTTGGCAAATTATTGTAATCAATGGAAGAAAGCAAGAATTTTATGGAGAACAAATTGGCGACCATAGTGGAAGACATCTCTTTCACTGAATAAGAGATCATGGCGCAATTAGACATGAAGAAGATCAGATTGGTCGTGGATATGTTCGTCGTTGAGATTGACCAACAAAAGTATGAGGATTATCTCTCCTCTGGGTCGGTTAATCCGACCATAATGAGGTGCTACTTCCATGTGATCTCTAGAACCCGTGAATCGGGTAAAGAGGAATTCTCCGTTAATCAGGGATTTTTTGAGTCCGCGGCCATAGAGCAATCGTACGAATGGAAACCCCTAGGCAAGGGTCCTGTTCTTCTTGCCAAAGAGGGACAGAAGACTGGTTTCAGAAGAACGCAGCTTCACAATCAAAATCGTCGAGCAAGATGAAGGGCCCTCAAAATCTGTGTAAAACACGAGGCAGAAGCACAAGCAGAATTCGAGGCTATCTGTTGAGCTCACGAACTGGCTTGCGTGAATCGCAAGACCAGTGAAAATTGAGTAAAATGCAAAGTTAATTACAAGTCAGTATGTGATGAAAATTTCCATGCGAGGCTAAGTTTGAATATGAACTTGAACATAAAATTGGCAAAGTAGCCAAAATTCACGTAAAATGCGAAGTTAATTCCAAAGATAAATCAGCGTGTGAAGAAAATTCTCCACGTGAGGCTATTAAACTAAAACATAAAACTGGAAAAGTAGCCAAAACTTGCGTAAAACGTGAAATTAATTCTAAAGATAAACCAGCGTGTGAAGAAGATTCTCCACGCGAGGCTATCAAACTTGAACATGAAACTGGCAAAGTAGACAAAACTCGCATAAAACACGAAGTTAATTCCAAAGATAAGCCAACGTGCGAAGAAGATTCCCCACGCGAGGCTATCAAACTTGAACAAGTAACTAGTAAAGTTGTCAAAACTCGCGTAAAAGTTAGTTCTAAAGAAAAGCTAGCATGTTAAGAAAATTCTCCATGCGAGGCTATCAAAGTTGGATAAAAACTTGAGGCTAGCATAAAATGCGAAGCTATTGAAACTTTCATAAAATGCGAGGTTAAGCCAGCGTCTGTGGATGTTCCCCCACGTGAGGCTAAATAATCACTAGAAGTTAAAATTCTTTAGAAATATCAAGCCAGCGTAAAACGCAAGGCTAGCGTAAAATGCGAAATTATGTCTCAGCCTCGCGTGAGAGCTTTAAAATGCAAAGCTAACTCTTAGCTCTGCGTAAAATAGCCAAAGTACAGAACACAAGTTGATGCAAAGAGTGATGAATAATTGATAGACTAGTAGCTTGATACTATCACAAACGGAGAATTCCAGCAAGCACCTAGATTTCCCCAGCAGCCAAGTGGGCCCCACACCCAGAACACAGTTGAAAATTTCTCTTCTTCTAAAGTTCTTAATCTTAGGGAGTATTTGAAAAATAAAAGATAGACAACTAAATTGCACTCTATATGCTATTGTGAGCAGTTAATTTTAGTTGTATTAAGTAACTGCTATTATAATACACAAAGAGTGTCGGTATTTGATAGAATAACTGAGTCAGATCAAAACACTCCAAAAAGGAGAAGGGGTAATCTAAAATATAGAATAAAAAAAGAAAGAAAATAAAAAACGGTGACCTCAAATATGGTAGGCAAAGGAAAGAAGGTTCTGGAGAAAGAACACAAGTTAGACACAGATGACGAAAAGTCTCACCATTTTAGCTGATTCAAGACAAGCGTCACCGCTCCCCAAAATTATAAGAGACTTGCAAGAGGATCAGACGACGATGATAGGGATCATTTGGCCATAGCATCGCCATGGTCGTATGCTTCTACCCGACAAAAGAGGATGACATCGCACATAGTAGACAGGTCCGATGACATAGATCAAAGGATGGAAGCTCGTGAGCAATTAATTCAGGAGCAACAAAAAACTATCAACGAACTCAAGATGATATTCATAAAGGTAGTCGAAAATACCTAATAGACAGCAGAAGACAAGACTAAAACCTCTTATTCAGAACAACCCAAAACAAATGAAGACAAGGAAAATCCAAATGAAGAAGAGAAAGCTTATTCCAAGCATGAAGTCGATTCTAAATTCTTCTTCATTGACCCTCATGCAGAGAAGATAGAGAAGCTCTAGAGCCAACTTGATGTGCTAATATAGAAGAAGGATTTGGAGGAAACGGGGGTTTCGAGATCCTTATCCATTGGAGTAGGATTTTGCTTCTTTTCCTGAAAAATATAAACCCCTCAAATTGGATTCATATGACGAGAAGGGATCCCTAAACCAGCATATGTATTATTTCTTATCGCAAGCTGGTCATTTTGTGGGAAATGACCCCATAATGACCAAGATATTTATGAGTATCCTGTGAGGGCCTGTCTTTACGTGGTTTATGCAGTTGCCCCGGGGGACCATTAAAACTTGGCATGATATGGAAAAGCAGTTTCTGGCACGTTTCTTTAAGGATGATGCTAAGATATTAGTTCATTTCCTTCTTGCAACAAAACAAAGAGAAGAAGAGACAGTCAAGAATTTTATAGGACGCTTCCGAAAAAAATCCGTGCAATGTAGACATGGTATGACCCAAAAAATCTTGGTAGAAACTTGTAAACAGAAATTTAATAATAACGCGCTGATAAGAATGGGAGCTATAGAGTCCAAGACCTAGAAAAACCTGTTGAAGTAGAGAGAGTAGTTGGAAGATATAATTCGCCGGATAGATGAACATCGCACTACGACGAGGTCTAGAAATAATAAGATATATCCACAGAATCCTAAAAATAAAGGAAAGTGTGATGGCATCAGATGCAAATCCGAATCTGAGTTTCCAAAATCCAAGAGACGCAGGCTTGAACAAGCCTCGACCTGACATAAATGTACTTGTTCAAGGCAGAACCGATTGGTACCCTATTTCACCTTCTCAATAAAAAAGGCATGCCGAAATTTCCAGAGAATCGGAAGCTAGAAGATGTAGGAAAGACCAATGATCTTAATTATTACTTGTTCCACCAGAACATTGGGTATCCAACGAAAAATTGTTACCTTCTCAAGAATCGAATCCAAGCATTGATAAAAGCCGGTGTCTTCCAGCTCAAAGAGGAACAAAAGAAGGTTTCTGCGAGTATGGCAATTCTAGTTGTAGGAACCAATGAATTTCCTGTCGAACTAATCTGTACAAGCAGGAAAGCTAATGTTAATCAAGCATGATCTCCATAATATGAAGTGAAAAGGACTCTCCCCTATTTCTACCAAAAAAGGAGAAATGATGGGGTACACCTAGACTTACTGAAAGACGAATAATGGACTTCCTCAGCCACTTCAAGAAAGACTAAGAAAAACACTCGTTCGAAGCTAGCGCAGCAAAGACTGAAACTGCTGGGGTTCTTACCGAGCACGGACAGCCAGCACTGGCAAGCGAAATCTCTTAGTACGCTCCGAACCACAGTTGCGACCAAGTCATCCTCGTTCACTAGCAGCCGAATTGGGCTGGGCGTGTCGAAGATATTGACGGTGATAAGCATCATGTTGCTTTTGCTGCTCTTGCTAGCCATTAGAATGGCAAATTGAGTGCTATAAATAATTTTTTCAAAAAAAACAAAAAAACAACAACAAGAAAACAACAAAAGAAGCTGAAGAAAAAAATACGAATTTTTGTTGTTCAATGCTACCAAAACAAAGGGAAGAGAAATTAGAAACCTCTCGCCAACCCTATCATACTACGGGTAAGAGTATGGCCATTAATGGCCTGAAGTCTTAATGGTAAAGAGAAGACAAAATATTTGGTATTTAAATACAAACAAAAGTCTCGGCAATCTATCATGCTAGGGGATAAAGTATAAACCACCCAATACTATTAAAGCGGTGGGGAGAGGAATTAAGTTTCTTACCAACCCTATCATATTGGGGGGTTGAAGTACGAGATCAATTGCCTAAGAGCCCCATAGGCAAAAGGAAGAGGAAACGCTTGGTATTTAAACCATCTCATCCATATCATTTCAATATGATTAGATCTGTCATATTAAGCTCCTATCTCTAACAGTAAGATTTGAACCATCATACACACCATAACAAAAAGATTCTATTGTGATCATAATCCGATCACCGGTTTTGTCTGTTACCCAGACGAGTCACACAGGAATGTGCAATTAGGCGTCTCTGTCGAAACTGATGATCATGATCCGATCATCTTGGCGTATGCATTAAGCGCCTCCACCAAACCTCAGGCACGTGCAATTAAGCACCCTTGTCGAATTTCTTGTTTACCAAAATCATTATCATATATTACTCATGTCATCACACATGAATCAAAATAGTGTGAAACTAAGCAATATAAAACTAAAAAGTTTCTCTATTCATTTTTGCAGGAACGTGGATGAATGTACAAGAGAAGGAGAAGTTAAAAAGTTGAACTTCCTCATTTATTACAAAAGAGGAAAGATACAAGGAGATCAAAATTCTCCCAAAACCTTCAATTTGTTCTTCGTCTAATCAACAACTTGTCGTCGAGTCTCCTCCTTGGAGTGTAGAGCCTGGTGACACAAGTTATCTTCACTAATAGTAAGATGTGAAGTTAAGAAGAATTTAAATCCAGAAGATTAACTTCATGTGATACCAATGGATTCACTTTAAATCAATAATTTGAGCATCCAAAGTATTTCAAAATTTGCCGATCATAACAATTTTGAAAACTTTGAAGGGGTCCTATTGAAGGAGAAAATTTTAAAGAAGAGAAGAAATCAATAGTTTCGCGGCCAGTCAAATGTGAGGCTATTGTATAGCTTTACGAAAGTCATAAGCGTACGTCAGACTAAAACGTGAAGCTAAGATGCTAGCTTCACGTCCAGAGGGTCGATTCTCAGAATGTATAATTGTTCTGATTGAGATTTGGGATCATCCAATATCCGAATTGAGTTCAAGCAGAATACATATTCAAGAGATTTAAGTCAAAATTAAATATTTGATTAGAATTCTTGATAAATACAAAGACCTTCCATCCCTATTCCTAAGGAACTCTGATAACCAATTAAAGTCTATAAATAGCCTTCATGATGAGAATTTGGAGATCTTTTTGAGCATATCAAGTTACACACAAGATCCTCGAAGCCTTTGAATTAGCCGAGAGAAAACTAGGGCCAACCTTCTTCTTCTTCAACAAATAGAAGTTTTTCACGTCAGATCGTTAACATGTTCTACTAGTTAGATCCCATCGCCACGTTAGAACTCACTTTTTATTGTAAAAGAGAGTGATAATATATAAATCCTCTCGTTTGTTTTTATTTTATTCTTCTTTCATTGTAATTTTGATAAATTATTGTAATCAATGGAAGAAAGCAAGAATTTTGCAGAGAACAACAATGCTGTATAGTTTGTTTTGTTGTTAAAGGATTTAACTAACCGGAACAAGGAGACATTAGCATAAACTCCCGTCATTAATCCTTATGATCCGGACCATTCATGTCCTTGAAAATTCATGCTAATGGCTTCTTCGGTAACTTGATATTAGAACATTTTCCTACGAGGATTTCTGTAAGAGGTGGCTTTCACTTAGTGCGCTTGCTCCTCACACATGATTTCATCATCCCCATTCTTTTCACATTGATAATGGATCCTTGTATCTGGTTATTCAGATTGTTATCTATTCCATTTAGTGTTTGTCACCGTCCATTATTATCTTTCATGTTCATGTTGAAGATCTCATCGTCACCGGTGATTATATTAATATTATGAACTCCTTCATTGCTAAGTTGTGTAATCTATTCATTGTCGTGATCTTGGTGCAATTTACTTCTTTTTTTGCATGAAACTAAATCGTATCAACGGCAAAATGTGGCGTTCACAACTCACAAGCAAAATATGTTGCATGTACCTATTAAAGGAGTTCTGCATGCCCTTGAGGCTGGTCTCATACAATGCAGCTCTGGTCTTTCTTTCCATGATGGAGCACTTTCCCTAAGATATCATAGCCTATTGCATTGTTGTTAGAAGGAATACGATATATCACTCAGTCTAGATCAGGTATTGCCTTTGTTCTAAATTAACTTTGTCAATTCATGCAGAATCCTGGGGCAATTCATCTCTAGCATGTTGAATGATTCTTTTGCAATGCAAATGAAATCTACATTATGATCTCCCTTTCTATCCCCAAAAATACTTTACTTCTTGCCTTCACAAATGGGGTTTCAGTTAGTGATCCAAATTATCATCGCACAATCAGAGGAGCATATATCTTTCCAAGGCCTATTCTCCTAGCATGGACTACAAAGAAGCAAAGTAAAGTCTCCCTATCTAATACTAAACCCAAACATCGAGACTATATCGCATTTATGTTGGTTTCGGTAATATTCATAGAGTTATGCCTTATTTGTATTCCGTGCCAAGATTGATTTGTGACAATATTTCAGCACTCCAAATGACTTCTAATCTGGTCTTTCATGTTGGGACTCATAATATACAGATTGATTTTACCATTCTTTCTGTGGTTGATTGTAGTGCTCTACGTATGCATTATATTGCTTTTGATCATCAACTTGCCTTGTTGATATTGTTACTAAGGATCTCCCAAGCGCCTTCTGATTTCTGTCTGACCAAATTCAGACGCCACTATCTAGCGTCAAGCTTGAGGGAGGCATGAAGAGAAATAATCTCATATCAAAATCAAATGGGACTTACTAGTTGTCAAAGATTTTATACAACACATGATACTAATTATCGAGACAAGTCTAACTTCAACCCACTATTTGCAAGTAATTATACACATTCAGCAACACTATAATTGTGTGAATAGAACATCCTTTATTGGGTGTTCATCCTCTGAATCTCCTCTACGACTCTTTCATCTCGAGGGGAAGGATGAAGAAGCAAGAGGTGAGAGGGAAAGAACCCACAGTAAAAGAGAACTCTCTCACCTCGGCTGCCTCCCAACCAAAACCCGCTATGATCAGAAACCTCCATCAATATGGGTGGACGTAGTTGCGAGACCGTGTCCCCCACCCCCCAACCAAAATCCACGCCACCCACTCTCAAAACTCAGCAGTAGTCTATAAATATAACAGCAACTCCCAACTCTCAATCCCACAAACCAAAACTAGCTTGCTTGCTGCTCTAAACGAGTAGATCATGGTTCACCGTAAATAGAAGCACAGAGCCCATCACTTCCCGACACACCGTCACCCCCCACTCCAGCCATGGCACGAATCTTCAAGATGGTGGTTTCTCCCCAAATTCCTTTGTTGCTTTCGCTACAGTGTGAGGAAACATATAGGACAAGAGTGTGTTAGCCCCATTGTCTGCCTCCTTTGCGAAACTCCTGGCAACCGCTTCTCTCAAACTGCCCCCACTACAAGGAACCCCAGCCCCATGAAGATGGTTGCAACTACCACCACACTCAATCTAAGAACTGTTCACACACTCCAAACCATGGCCGCATCCCAACCTCAAACCCTCCTCCCTCGATTCCCTAGATCCCTCTCTAGTACACATCTTCGGCTAGAGGGAGGCAAAGCAGATCCGGGGAGTGCTCATGGGAGTGACCAGGCCATCACTTGAGTCCTCAAGATCATCCACATCATCTAAACACAAGAAGTCGGCCATCCTCCTACCCATAGCCCCCAGAGCACTACCGCTCCCGCTCCCAAGGCTGATCGGGTTCTCACCGACAAAGCCCCCCTCCGCCTCGATGTCCAAGCCCCCCCCATTGCTTCTATTCTAAACCCTGCTCCGCAACCCTCGTTGCTAGAGGAACACACTCGGAAGATCCCTGACTGGCTACAAACATCCTGCCCTGGGTCCGCTTCCACCTCCACTACCCCAAAGCCTGCTCCCACCTCAAATGCTCCATGACTCGATTTCAAGTAACCTTCCTGGTCCGCTCTTGCGGAAGCCCCACCTACAGCTCCCTACTCGGTCTCCAAGGGCAAAACCCACCACCAGTTTTGCTCCCTAAAGTCCTCCCCTCTAAGCATAGTATCATACTATCCCCTGAGGAGATCATACCCACCAACATCAAACACTTGGAGTAACGTCATATAGCCATTGTTCTTCAAGGTAATCCCTCATCCCTAAAAGTCACAGATGTTATACATAGTTACTGGCCTTGGAGTAGTAAATGGACATGGGTCAGACTCACAAGAAACTCCTTCGTTATTGAGCTACATAATTAAAGCATACTGATCATGTGCATTCATCGCACATGCTGGTGTTTGACTCCTTCTCCATCAAATATCAAGTTCTGTAAATGGAGTCTTACTCATGGTGCAGTTTGTCTTCTATGGACACCCATTCTGTGGACTCGTATGATGGGCGTTCCCTTCCCCTATAGAAATTATGAAACTATTGCAACAATAGTTTGTGGGTTCAACACTCTCATCCTCCTCTCCATGCCGACTGCCAAGAACATTGATCTAGGCTCCATTATCCTCCAAATGAAGTATTATCCACTGGAAATTTTCGACACCCTGAACCTTATGATTTGAGCCTATATTTATCAAATTGTAGTTCAAAAAATAATAATACTATCTTTGATAGGAGAAAACCACTACTGGTTTCTAGAGATCACGAAGAACATAGTAGTTTTAAGAGTTCTTATGATGATGCTTCTCACCCGCCGGCGAGGCGCAACAACACGCCATCCTTTTCCCGCCATCCACTTCCCTAACAAACCTCAGACAGACACGTGTCCAAATTAATTCTTCACTCTAATATCACCTCGCATTTAATGCATGGAAAAGAAAAATGGTGGTTATACAATTCTCCCACTCAAGGACCCACTAACCATAAAGCAAAATACAATCCCCCACTCAACTTGAGGCAGTAACTTTTCCCTTGCCCTATGACATCCTTGAAGAGGACCCATTAATGTGTTTGGGACTGCAGCCTCCAAATATTCCTATTAAAGAGAGGGATTCATTTATTAGGTTGGGTCCACAACCTCCAAAACTCTCCATCACCAAAACACTCCTCCTCAACACAACAGAAGGATCATTAATGACATAGGACCCACCACTTCCAATCTAACTATCTAAAATGGCCAAAAAACTAAAGCAACACTCTCCCTAGTCAGCAGTCCCTTCAGATCTCAACCAAATCACTATTTATGGAAGCTATTTCTCAACCCAAGAAATAGCGGCTGTTTTCTGTAGAAATAGGGTTGGATCTTTCCATTACCATTGATAGAGAAAAATTACAGGTTTTCAAATTATAATGAAAAGAAAATAAAAATAGACAGAGATGACTTATAGATCGTTGCTCTCATTTTACAAAAGATGTGGGATTCGAGGCAGCTATGCGGATTGGTCGTTTCCCCATTGAAAATCTGACGTCGATGGTTTAGAGGCGACGGAGAATTCTTGAGCGTCTCTTCTAATTCTTGGAGAAAGCTTGAACGAGAAAGATCTGGCCGAAAGTCTTCTCTTTTTTGGTTGCAAGGCTTTAAGGCTCTCGCGCATATATCGATTTGCCAAAGGTCCTCTTTGAGTTCTCTTGTGGGGTATTTATAGGCCTCCGGTTGTTGAAGAGGTTACTTTGTAGATAGGAACATGATCCGGTTTCCTTTTAGATAGAATCGAAATCTCTTTGTGATCTCGATGAGATATTCGAATCTTTTCTTGATTTGATTTTCTCTAGATTCATTAAATCGGGTCCTGTTTCTGCACCCAAAATCAATTAAACTCAAATTAGAATTTAATTAGAATTTGTACGATTATCAAACTCTAATGAAATTAATTTAGAATTTTTCATCCAAAAATTAATTTGAGTTTGATTAAAAATTGTAGTATTATCCAAATTCTAATAAATTTATTTTAAAGTTTTTCATCCAAAAAAGTCAATTTGATTCTAATTAAAATCTGGATAGCATTAAAAATTGCAAAATTATTGGAGACGGGACCAAAATATATTGCGTGCATGAAGTTGGGAGCCACGCGAAATGGGGGCCGAACAGGGTGAGCGGGCGCACGAGGGGGGGCCGATGAAAGAGAGAGGTTTAATTTATTTTTTTATTTTTGCTCATTAAGTACCCCTTTTAATTTTTTCTCACTGCGCACACGGGAGCCTCGCGTGAGCCTTGCGTGAGCGCGAGGCTCTCTCTTCTTCTTATTTTTTTTAAAATTTTTTTTATTTGGGCGTTTCTCCTTCTGAGCCTCGCATCCACGTGAGGCTGCCTCACGTGGGTGCGAGGCTCGTTGCCTTATTTAATTTTTTTATTTTATTTTATTTTTTTCTCCTGAGAGCCTCGCATCCTCGCGAGGCTGAGCCTCGTGTGGGTGCGAGGCCCACCCTGAATTTTTTTTTTCCTTTCGATTGATTACTGGCCCCTTTGATTTTTTTCTCAGCCTCGCATCCATGGGAGGCTCAGCTTGGCGTGGGTGCGAGGCTGATTTTTTTATTAATTTAATTAATTAATTATTACTACTACTAATGCTACTTGAGTTCGGATTCGTATTTAGACTCGGATTTTAGATCCGGACGACTCAGATTTTGGATCCGGATTCAAATTTGAACTTGAATTTTAGATCCAGACTCGGATTCAGACTCGAATTTTAGATCCGGACTCGGATTTTGGATCCGGATTCAAACTTGAACTCGAATTTTAGATCCGGACTCGAATTCGAACTTGGATTTTGGATTCGAACTCGGATTTTGGATCTGGGCTCAGACTCGAACTCGAATTTTAGATCCGGATTATTTTATTGTTCTACAGCGGCTCCTCCCCTCACCGACTCCCCTCTATAGCCCAACGTAGTGGACCCCACTTTTTTGTTAACAAACAAAAATTGATCCCCTTGAAATCCGCTCCCAATGTCCTAGAAGTGTTTATTGGGCCCCACAAAAAATTCCCCCTCCCTGGTTTCTCTACTCCCCACATCTTCAGCGAAGGGCCCCACCTCTGCTCCACCTCATTTGCCCTCATCTCTAACGAGAGGCCCCACATCCGCTAAACCTTAGCTATTTCCCACATTTACTCCACCACAAGACTTTCCATCGAGGCCCACTGCTAAACTAATGCCCACCAAAGAGCCCCACATGATGCCTTCCAAAACAAACAACTCTTCCCCTCTGACACAAACCCACATCCCCTCACTTGAGTCAACTATCTAGCCCATTGAGTCAACATGTGCTCAGCCCAACCAAATCACCAATTAAACGATCGAAAAGAAAATTTCCCCTTAGCCAAAATTCAAGCACAATGCAACTCCAGATGCCACAGATTGAGATGTCCTCACCCTCCCCTTCTCATCGTTGTTAACCATAAGATATCATCTCCAACTTTAATAACAAACCTCACACCCTATCACCTTCTTCACAGCTAGTGGCAATCCAAGGTTCCCCACCATCCGACAAGCCAATATGAAGACCATTGTTTCCAGCCCCACCCCTTCTGATGAACATCTCTCTCTCTTTTTCAGAAGAAGACGAGTCCTACGTCCCTCTTTCCCCAGTTGACTCCCTCATCCTACTACTTTCTCTAGACAAAGACCATAATAAGGCTGCATCTCCTCCAAACTCATTGCTTCTACTCCAAACTATTTCACCCAACAGGAAGACTTATACATGCCATCACAACATCCCCTCTGCCACACACTCTCTAAGAAGGAGCTCTCGTAACCTCCTAAATGAAGGGCCAAACTCAACTAATGAGCATATCAAATTAGCAGCACAAAGGCGCACAGTGGAGATTCCCACTATCCTAAACACACTCCCTCGCTTGACGCTCCATGTGGCTCTCAACAGCTCTCTAATCCAGATGGCAAAATCACAAATGAGGACTTGCTTAAACTTAGATTTGCTTGTGGGAACACCATTCAGAGTGATGGACAGTTTTGGCTAGTCTGAGTGGTGCAGTCGAGAAAACATAAAATTAGTGTCTAGTCTCTTCTTTTGTATAACTAACTTCTTTTGCTATGATTATATTAAGTTGGAATGTAAGAGGTGCAGGGCGCCTCTCTAAATGCTCTTGTATTAGAAAAATTAAAAACCTTTAAAAATGTGATATAGTTCTGCACTAAGAGTCCAAACTCTCATCTCCTTCACAAGCACTCTTAAGATCCATGGTTGTTCTCGCGTTACCTCTTCAACCTACCTAGACTCGATTGGTTTTGCTGGTGGACAACTTATAGGATGGAAAGATAATCTTTTTGAATGCATCAGTAATCTGGCAGGGAAATTCATATTGTCAGCCTGTCTACGTCTACGTGGAACTGCCACCATCCTAACCATATCCTTAGTATATAGGCCATGTGCTAATGCAAAATGTCCCAATCTTTGGGGAGAACTATAGGCAGTTGCAAGATGAGCAAGAGCTCCCTGGCTGATAGGAGATGATTTCAATATTACTCGCTTTACTGGCAAATGGAAAGCTCTAGAACTCCTTCTTGCCAGTATGGCAGCTTTTAATGATCTCATCACTGAACAATTACTTATTGAATCCCCTCTCTATGGTAAAAAATTCACTTGGTCAAATGATCATTTATTATGTAACGGCCACCATCTGAAATACTGGATAGCCGAGTCGTTCGGTAGCATACTCGTGAAAAAACACTAACCCTCAGTATAGTATAAGTTATTGCCACAAATAGATACATAATAATATTTTAATAGAAAATAAAAAATTTATTCAATGAATAAAAGTGGAATACAATCGATAACAAAGGAAATAAAAAAAAAAAAAGATAATAACTGTGGATAAAAGGTCACTTTTCAAATGCAAAAGAAGTATAAAATAACAACGGTTAAGACTAAAAGGAAAGAACAACGGACTACTGGTTTCAGTTACTCCTTATAATGCTTCAAATTTTAGTCTTTGGATTTGTTTTAAAATTTGGGTATGCATACCTAGGTCATCAGATCGCGACCAAATAAAAAAATAATACTAATATGAAATAATAAAGAGTAAGAGTAGCTGAAATAGTTATGAATAATGCATATAGATATAAAAATCTAGAAAATAAATTAATTTGTTAACTAAGTTATTTATAATATTTATTCTAATTATAATTATCATCTAGTGTATATGTCAAGTATTTTAATTTGAGATGTAATACATAATTGGAGAATCTAAATGGTGCTCTATATCCGTATTTCGATTATCTCCAGTACAGACTCAGAACAATGATCACATGATTGTTCGGAGCTGATCTAGAGCTGCACAACAGTAACAGTAATGTTATGATGTGATCTAGCTAACCATGTACCAATGGCGTGTGCAAAAATCAGTTATACAACTTAAACTACAGCCGAAATATAGTATTTATATCAATTAGTACTCCTCCAACCCAACATTGTTTATAGTTATCGAGATGGTGTCAAGTCCAGTACAATACATTTCCATTCAATATCTTAATCATAATTCAGTTTGAGTTTAGGTGTAGCTCAAGTTTATTATAGTTTGGTAATTCTTAAAGGGGTGTTTTCAATAGTAACATGTTACCGAAATTTCAACTACTAATTTTAAGAATTTTTGACTTCTAATAATAATAAAACATAGTCAAGCAAGAGCAAGGTAGTGGGAGTTTTCTGTGCAAATACATTCCATAATTAAATAACTATTTTCCTTTAAAACTCTTTTTAAGACACTGTTGCCATACAATATTACAATTATCATCAACATCAGTTAGTGTGTCAATTTACTATTTTTAAAGTCAATTTATAATATATGCTTCATTTGATAAAATTAGTAACATAATTAAATTGCATGTGAAACAATTCTTAGAAATAAGATATAAGCTATGTAAATAGTTCTTGTTGACTTAAACAATAAGTTATATCATAATATAAGTAAAAATTTGTATAGACATATCTAATATGAATGGTGCATGAATAAGTGAGTTCGGGAAGGAACTCACTTTGGCAGGAATAGCCAAATAACTTGATACTCAATTTTCTGATTAATATCAATATATACATAACAAATCATTGCATAAATATTAAAATATTTAAATTTGAATTTTGGTAATTTTAGTGATCTTTCTTGAATTTACAAAAATTCTTTTTTTTTTAGATGTGAAAGACTAGTGAGATTAAAACAGACAAATGGAAAAGTCATCATATTGGTTTATAAGATGAAGAGTTATAAATTTTACTAAGATTCTTATTATGCATTATCTTCCTATATCCAATAAGATATAATATAATTAAGTAACAGAGATAGCTCTGACCTCTTAATGGATTCCAAGGGAGAAGAAGGGAAAGGAATTGCCTCAGCGAGTGGTGTTCTGACAAGAGGGGTCCAACACTATAATTGCTGGTGAAATAAGTCAAGTGATGTGGTGCTTGTTTGAATAGCAGAGAGTGCTTGCTAAATGACTCCTCTAATGATCGATAGTGATCTAGTTGTCAGCAAACTGTTGCTGGTGGACGTTATCGATAATCGATGGCACTCCAATAGTCGGTTGCGTTTTCACAGTCGGCAGCATTCGACGTGAGCGAAGGTGGAGAGAAGGAGAAAAGAGAGAGTTTAGTTCACAGAAGGAAGACTAAGATGATTGGAGGGATGTAGATAGAAGTTAGAGGGTTTGACATAAGGGAGATATTAATGAATTTAAATAGGGTCTTAAAGGAAAGTTTGAAGAGGTCAATTGGATCATAAATTGGATAACTTTAATAGGATTATAAACATATATTTGAAATTGGTCAAAAGATTCATAATTGCAGATGATTATGGGGGTTTTATTAACAGTTTTTAAATTTGATTAAATGAGTTAAAAGGGCTCATTAATATAGTTGAGTATTATAGTTGACTTCAAGTTTTACGACAAGTTTTAAATTTGAATTCAAATGGGTCAAAAGCGCTCATTAATAGAATTGACTAAAAATTAATTTTAGGAATTGAATAATGGAGATAAATTCGAATACTCCATATAGAAGGCTATTATTTCATTGTTACAAAATAAAATTTGAATAAATAGTTGGAATGTCATTGAATTTTGGGAATAAGTCCAATGTTATACATTATTATTATTATCACTACTATAATATTATTATAATTATTATTACTATCGTCATCATCATTATTTGCAGTTTGGGCCAGGGGAATGGGTTTGGGCCATAATGAGATAATTCAAATAACATTTTCTTTAAGAAATAATTTACAAAAATATTTTGTGGCCTTAAAGTTATATTTAAGTAAATTTATTTTAAATTTTATTTTAGCATAAAATATGAGAAAAATATATCAGTATATATCATATCGGTTTTGGGTAGTTATATCCTACCCCCTAGAGAAAAATTTCATTCTCGAAATTTCAATAAAGGCACGCATAAGTCTACGTCACGATCAATCGGCTTATTTCTTAGACAGCTCTTCATCGTCTTATTAATTGAGCTCAAGCTTGATCCACAAAATTGACAAGCCATCTTTCGAAGAAAATATAAAGAATTGGATTAAGTGATGAGCTATAGAAAATGTATTTAATAAATAAGAACTGATATCAAAGGGTAATATTTAGTTCTTATTTGGAGTAGAAATCTTAAGAAAAATTATCTCTTAGGAACAAAATAAGAGACATGAATGGGTTAATGGAATGAGAATCAAGCAATTCAATAAGTACTATGCATATATGTAACATAATTTTGTATAAGGATACAAATCAATTCAAATCACTTGAACTAATTTGAGAAACTTAGACTCTGATAATACCTGTAATGGCCCGCCATTCGGAATGCTGGATAGTCGAGTCGTTCAGCAGTATACTTGTGAAAAAATGCAATTCCAAAACCTAGGGAGACTTAGGTATCCGAAACCTTAAGCTCTTCAACATTTCTCTCATCTTTATATGGTGGTGGCATTTACTCCAACACACCAACCCCCTACCATGGCGAACCCTCAACCACCTCAACTACTACCAACACAATCCCCTGCAGACCTCCTTCTGACAATTGCCTCTAAATGTTTTTCCTTATAGCAAGGAGTAATCAAATGCTCTCTCTATTTCAAACTCGGCATCTGCCATGTCTATAAAGGGATAAGAGACTAGATTAAATTCTAGACGGATCACTGGATTGGTAATCAATTGCTGGATATTGCCTTCCCTTCTCTATTCCAAATACCCTCCAACCAATTTGCCACGATGCATCCCAAATTCAGGACAATAATTGGGCTCAACCAACTCCTCTCCTCTCTGTGTCTGCAAACGTTTTTTTCTCTAGTGCAACGGCTCCCCTACCCCATGATTTCCCACTCTGCCCCTAATCACATTACATGACTTTGGCCAATAATGGACAATTTTCAGTTGCATCCCTCTATCATCACATAAACCCTTCATCACCCAAAAACATACCGGCCTCAACAATCTGGCTATCATCTACTCCCCTTAAAGTAAAATTCAGAGGCTGACTTGCTTTACTTGACCGTTTGCCCAACACAGAGATTCTCACATGCCATAACATATCCCCCTTTAGTTGCACCATGTACCACAACACTTTAAAAATATCAAACCACATCTTCTTACTCTACCAATTTATTCACCAAATATGGCAGCACTTCCTCCTCTTGTTCGGCCGCTATCCCTCCAAGGTCTCTGGTGCCAGTGGTGCAGAAGAAGAGTCTCATTCAATATTGCTACAAAATGGGATGCTACCACAGTAACCATACTCTGGTGTATACAGAATTAGCGCAATAACTGGATATTCAGATGCAACTATCGTGGCGTTGACTCACTAATCCATTGTATTAGCTTCTACAGAGAGGCTTGGTCGCTTAAGTAAGAAACCTCTTTGATATCTCTGTATCCGCTTATATATATAGACAAGCATAAATAAATAAATATACACACACATACATACTATGGAAGTATATATAAATATTTTTAACAATGTAATATTTCACCTTTCTATGAAATAAACAAAATGATACCAATTTGTTTTTTCCTCAAAAAAAAAAAAAAAAAGAAAAAAAAAAAGAAAATCTCTTGAGTAGAGAATTGGGATTTCGCATTAAAATGAATCTTGAGCAAAATTGTTCTTGTAGCATAATGACATCAATTTCATTTGCAGACTATATAAAAAATTCAAAGATGAGAATGATTTAAGCTTAAAATCACACTTTAAGGAGAAACAAATAACAACTCTTTAACTTAAACAGCTGTTTTCTTATTGATAACTAACTAAGAAACACATATACCTTGATCTCTTGACTACATAAACCCATACAACGACAAGCCCTAACAAGTAGATCTAAGTTGCATACCTTGATCCAGAACTGTAAACCATTACATTACATTTTAATAGTGAATTCAAATCTATTGCAAATTCTAATATCCTACTGCAGAATTTAGATGGAAACATTTCCATTTTATTCGACATAGAAGATCATTGATGTTAACGGCGGAAAAGCAAACAGAGCAAAGGGAGAGGGGCTTGCATGGCGACATATTTGATCTCAGTCTCAAATATTCTCATATGGCGACCCCTTGGGGAAATATCATATCCTTGAAAAACATGTAGATAGGCACGAGTCCGAAGTAGATAAATCCAATATTGCCAAAAAAGAAGCGGATCATGAAGCTTATCGGGTTCGTATTTGGCTTCTTTACTTCCTCCACTTTCGGTCCGAGCTGCAAAATTTTCACTCCACATGCACATGAGATCTACTACAAAACTTTTGCTCAACAAAAATTGTGTACAGAATGCCATACCTGCAAAGGAGAATCGCCAGGCGCTTTCTTGACACCAGTCACTGCACAGCCCATGATCAGGCCATGTCGACGTACTCCCCTGTACCACTTGGGGCCTATTCTCTTGAGCTTGATATCCTCGAACCCAGCTTTCGTAAACCACTCAATGTAATCTTCTTCTTTGGGAAAGAGCATCCACATATCGGCCATTATCCTTGAGAGCCAGTATGTGGGATACACTGGACCGATCATGCAAGCAATTCCTCCCGGCTTCAGCACTCTGTACGCTTCCTTTATTCCCCGTTGCGGATCAGGCCAGTACTCAATGCTACACAAATTATTACACTTATGATTCAGCTTCAGTAAGAACTAATTATTCAAACCTTTCGAGGATTGGAATTCGATCATTTACCTTCCTGCAGATGTGTATCTGTCGAAGGAGTCGGTAGGGAACGGGAGGTCCTCAGCATCTCCCTGGACGAACGTACACTCTTTCAGTGCCGGCTTCTGCTGGGCCTTGGCGAGCTGGTGCGGCGACTGGTCGAGTATGGTGAGGTTCTTGGAGTCGATGTGCTTGGCAACGGCACAACCCGACATCCCAGTCCCCCC